>APFE030180510.1:18790-93842 GCA_000404065.3 Pinus taeda | reverse complement strand
AAACTTTTGAAGTGTCAAAGATGTAGCATTTAAAAATAATATCCAAGCATAATACATTAAAAAATTTATACTGTCAAAAGTAAGCCCTCTAAAAAAAAGGTTAAAGCTACATCCTCACCTTTGAAAATCAACATGAAAATCACTCACATTTAAAAACAAATATTTATATATGATACCTAGGAAAATTTAAAGTGTCAAAAATATGCTCAGAAAAAAAAAAATGTATTCTGCACCACCACTTTTCAAAATCAGTTGACTTTTTTGCTACCTAAATAAAACGGGTAATCGTAATAGTGCCTGTTCCAAAGTTTACATTTTTTTCTTGCCAACATGAATGCCTTCTCCAATGAGTCAAGTTCCCAAAGGTGAACCTCATGTTGGATTCTATCCTTTAAAGTCCATATGAACACATAAATCCTATGCTCCTCTAGAATATCTTTTATCCTTATATTCAAGTCTTGGAAGTCCTCGATGTGCTCCACCATTGAACCCTTTTTCTTGAGATTTATTAATCAGCTAAAAAAATGTTTCTTTTTGTATCCTAATAATGTGTTATCATTTCTTCCATAAAAATTTCCCAAGTGACAATTGTTTACTAGGACAAAGCCATCGATACCATACAAACTAATTGTGTTCCAAATATAAAGTAGCAATGTATACCTTTTGTGTGTTTTGCACATTATGGAGATTGAGATATTTCTCTATCTGTAGTATCCATGTTATGGAATCATTGCCATCAAACCTCGTTGGATCAATATTTGAAACATGGTGGGTCTTCAATCCAATGTTAGAGTCTCTGAAATCATGACTAGCATTTCTTTTTTTCTCATTATGAGTTTGCTCTACTACCTTTTCGCCATTAGGAGTCATTTCTTGTAGCAACTTTTGCAAACCTCCTTTCAAACCTTCCATGTCTTTCTTCAAATCTTCATTGTTTACCTATAAACCATCCATCTTAGCTTCCATGCCATCCATCTTAGCATCCATGTCATTATCTTAGCTTCCACACCTTTCTTTAAACCATCCATCTTAGTTTGTGTTACTTTTTTGGGAGTGAAATTTGTTGCACTTGGTCTTGTAATTTTGATACATTAGGTTTCATTTCTTTCTCTTCTTCATGAGTCATGCTAGAGCTTTCATGTTGCTTACTAGGTGTTTTCATTTTTTTTCTTCGTGGCATCAATTAATGATAATTATGCTTCACTATGCCCTTTAAATTCCTTCAAACTAATTTTTCAAAGCAAACTTATGCCAAATTTTAAAAATACTACACACATTTTTTGCTTTGTAGGAGCTTGATATTAAATATGTTGTATCTATGTAATTTCCGATCTTCAAGCCCTAAAATTTTATCCTACAATAGCTCTCTGATTCCTATTTCAATCCCCACAAGTTCAGTCAAGTTTGGATTCTCCAAGAAAGAGTTATTCCAAATCTCCCACAATGGCTTTATTATAGGCTAGTTCAGTAGATCGAACTTGTACAAAGTACCATGTGTCATTGTTTCAACCTTCGGAACTGGAAAAAATACATAACAAACTAACATATATCTTCTTTCTATACCGTTTTACAAATTTTCAATCTGATTCTTAGAGAGAAAGTTATGATGATTTTTCCCAGGTCACTTGTCTGAGATATAATTTTGGAGCATGCAAAAACCCTAATTTCCTTGGATCATATCTCCTAAAATATAGTGAGAGAAGATCTGAAAATAGTACTCAAGGTTCATCAGGATTTCGCCTCCAATGGGTTTTAATTTCAGCTTCTGAAACATTGTAGAAAAACACTTATAGTGAAAATTACATAATGACTTGTTTGAAGCAGAGAAACCCTAGAATCCAAAGGTCTGATACCAAATGTTATGCAACCATCTGACAAAATAGAAGAAAAGATAGATCAATGACTTCAAAATCAACTTCTTCGAGGGGGAAAGCTCCCTTACATTACACAAATGAACAATTATTGGATGATACAAATGAAAATACCTCCCTTCTATATATAGGAGTCGAAGGGATCACAATATAATCACAACTAACATAACAATAATAATGTAAGGGCATGACAATAACAATAGCGGGATTTTATGGGGCACAATAATAATAATATGGGGAGAAAATGGGCATAACAATAACAATAAGGGGATACAATGACAATAATAATAAGGGATTACAGTAGTATTATAGGGACTTAACATAACTCAGGATGTAAACCTAATGGCATATTGAGCAGCGGATAACATCCAAAGGTTTGCATGGCTCTGATACCACTGAAGCAACAAAAGTTATAGCTTGTGACTTTAAATGTAAAATACACGAGAGGTATTTGTAAAAATAATGTATTAATATATATAAAATGTACAAGGATGTTGAAGGTTACAATGATGGCCTACCTTTTCACTTAGATAATGACTATTTAAGACAATAATCACTTGATTATTTATCATTTACTTTTATTTCATTTTTTATGAAATAGATTCATAACAGAACCTCGACATAACTATTGAAGCTGGAAATTATGAAAAAAAACTAAGCCGCCTGATTGGAGAGCCTAGAGTAGAAATATGTATATATTAGTATAAATTTTTCAATAAATTATGAAAAGATTGACGAATATCTACAAACTACATTGAAAAATCCCTTATTCACCATAGCTGAATGAAAATATGGTATTTATTATTCAGTGCATGCATGTATAAGCGAGACGATAGAAATAATAACAACATTAAGCATTAATTTTGGATTTTATTATAAAATTATATAAAATATCACCATAACCCCGCACTGGTAATATTTTCTAGACAGAATCCGAAACAAAAAAAATAAATATTAAATATACTATGTAAGACTACACAAGAACGTATATGTCACAATACATGAAATTAGGAGTTGATATTCATATATTAAACATTAGGGAGGAAAATCGAGATTACTTTTCTTAAAATAATATGACGCAAGACTTTCCAGTTAAAGTATGAGTTTGACACTAGTCATAGGTGTAGTATCCCACTTCAATAATTACATGCAGGAAATAGATAAAACAACTAACCCTATAACAAATAAGGGTTTCAACACTTAAGCTTGCGCTTGAACAGGAAAGCACATAATGAAACTAGAAATGAGCCTAATAGGGAAGGAGCTACATTAGAGAGAGCCTATTGTGCCCCTTATGTGTGAAATACTTCATTCAGAAGGAGAGGTGATGTGAAGGAACCAACCTAGTATGAGTGAGGGAAGTCAGTCAATGAACAACAACACCTGAATTTTTTTGTAACTTCTAAAACAAAAACCTTGAGTATGAAGAGGTTGGAGGTACCTAAAACAATGAGGAAGTAAGGATTAGCGCCACCCCTATTTGAAAAATAGACAAAATAGACATGTAGAAAATGAGAACCAAAAATATTCAAGGTAAATGGATTACCTAATCAAGAACAATATGCTTGCATGAGACAATAGTTAGCTGAAAGTTGTAGTGCAAGAAGGAAAAAGGAAAATGGTTACCTCGAAAGAAACAACTCTGTAATGCTAGAGGAATACTAGAAATGCATATCAAATGGAGGAGAATGTACTTACTAATAGCAAAGCACCTATAACACATTGAGCCCACACCAAAAGGCACGCTCTCTTATACATAACAATAATTAAGAGTGTAAATATCGAAATTAGCAAAGGCAGTGGTTTATACATGTAACCCTGAATAAAAAAAAATTAATAAATTCACTATGGCAAACACAAGACACTTACCAAACGAATACCTATAGGAAAATTTAGGTCAATTCCAGTGGTTTTCTCAAAATGAGAGAGGAAACCTAACTGTACTCTTGTATGGATAGACAAAATGTAAAAGAAAAAAGAATCACGAGCTTGTAGGCAGAAACCCCAAATCTGGGCATTTAAATTGGGTTAAACATATATATGTAGAACAACTTACCTATTCGAGTGAGTGGATTAGACGTGCAAGCTCTAGATAATTCCACAACATTTTGAGAGGAACCTAGTTATGCATACTTTTTTCCCCATCATGGAGGTGTTGCAGGAGTCGATGCAATAGAGAAAGGTAAGAAAAATCTCAATATACATCAAATGCAAACCATGACATTAAGTCAAGAAGAGGAGAGAACATCTCACCCACTCGCTTGACAAACTTTAAATCTAATGGTAAGTGGGTATATGGTACAATAAGACATGTGAAGTTCACATGGTCCTAGACCATGTGGCATCCACCCATTTGGTGCAGTAACCCAAACCCCTATCTATGAATGCTCTAATAAATCATTTTTGTAGGTGAAATAAATCCATATATATGATATAATAAATCATCAAATGTTAAATGAGGTTAGAAGTGGTTAAATGCACATGTCATATACCTATGTGACATAGTGATAAATGTAATAACCCTTGGTGAGAATATAAATGAAGCACCGAGACTAACACAATGAAAGGTTACACGCCAACAAAACTTAAGAACATGTGTAAATATATACATACCTCTAATGTATATCAAATGTTGTAGGTGTTAAAAATTAGCAAAGGATAGTTTTACATAACAGCAAGGTGAATGTCGTCATACTCCATGTGCCCATTAAATTGACCAAGAATTATTAATGCCACTTATATACATATATAGTAGAAATAATAGGTTTTATTGTGTTATAACATACATAAGTGAAGCATACCACCACATAATAGCATAGGATTACCCTCCAACCATAATAGTCAGTGAGGAACAATATGCAGAATTGAGTAATGGAAGTACCCCATAAACCTCATAGTTTATGGATGTCATCAGAAACTTGAAAAAGGAGTTGGATTATGTTATAGACAATAATGAACGACTGGAAAAGGCTAGTGAGGAGAAGGAGAGGATGATAAGAGACTTGACTAAAAGGTCTAGCCATAGAATCATGGAACCAAAAGGTTTGAAGAGGAAAAAGGTGGAAGCAGAGTCAAAGAAATCTGAAAGTGGAGGTGAGTCACATAGATCATATATGAAACCATAGAAAGAAAAGAATAAAATGGAGTTACAAGGAGAGTTTACGAAAATCAAGCCCCCTACATTTGAATGGGAAAAGGAAGAGGATGTGAAATCATGGATTCTTAACATGATAAAATATTTTGAGGTATATACGTCTTAGAGTAATTTGAAGGATAGACAAGCTATCAACTAGCTGCAAGGAAAAGATGCTCACTAGTGGAAAGAGGCCAAAATTGAAGACATGTTGGAAGAGAAGACAATTGCTTGGGAGGAGTTCAAGAAAGAGTTTAAGTCTCGATACCTCATTGAGAAATACTATGAAGATTATGCCAATGAGCTCCATGAGTTAAGGATGGGACATCAAACTATGGAGGAGTTTGTAGAAAAAATTACAAACTTATTATAGTATGTTCCTTATATTAAAGAAGAAAAATCTGAAGTACATTTGCACTATTTACTAGTCCCTTACAAAGAAAGGATTGAGTTTGAAAATCCTAAATCAATCGATGAGTCAGTAAGAAAAGTGTGGTTGTGTTATCAACAATTCGAGAATCAAGGGGAAGGATTAAACCATGGAAAAATAAGGAAAGAACCAAGATTTTAATGAGTGCAAAAATATAGAAACCTCCTTATCTTAAGAATTTTGGAAAGGATCATCAGAGGGAGAAGTTTAGCAAGAGAAATGTAAATCATCTTGCACAATCACATACTGGGTCGAAACCCATGGAATTAAATAACAAAAAGAACAGTGGGATTAAGGAAAGAGAACTGATGAAGTGTTGGGGTTGTGGTGAACCCCACCTATTAAGGTATTGTCTGCATAATCCATGGTATATTAAGAATATTCAAGGGGTCCATGAAGAACCAACTGTGAATGATGTTGCCAGAAATGCTCCCAAGATGTGTGCAACACCAAGGGACAAACCAGATGAGCACCAACCTATTATGATTGAGATTGAAGGTACCATTTTAAACCAATCTGTTTTCATTTTAATTGTTTCAGGGGGTAGTCTATGTTACAATAGTCCCAAAATTGTAGAAAAATGTAAATTAAAACCTGAAAATTTTAATAATGAATGGTTGTTATAGTTAGCCACTTGTATCAAAAGAAAAGTAACCAGTCAAATAAGATAGTGTCTCATTGATTTATATGGTTAGCACACAGAAGAATATATAATTATTATTCCTTTAGGATCCTATGATGTATTAATAGGCATGGACTGGTTGGAGAAATAGAGAGATGTTATAAATTGTTTGGAGAAAAAAGTGAGTTCTATGGGTTAACTAGAGCAAGACTAGTTAATTAGAGGTAAAACAAAACCAATACCTGATCGACAAATTTCAGCCTTAAACTGAAAATGATGCCAGATATACATGGTGAAGGTGGAAACAAATAAACAATAACTATAAAAGGAGACATCAGAGACCTTACCAGTTATAATTGAATTCCAAAATGTTTTTCCATAGGAAATTCTAGGCTTACCCACTCGTCGAGAGATAGATTTCTCCATTTATTTACTACTAGGTTCCACTCCCATATCTAGATCTCCTTACCGAATGTGCATAATGGACCTACAAGAATTAAAATGTAGGTACAAGAACTGTTAGACAAAGGTTACATCAGACCTAGTGTCTCACCATGGTGGGCCCCAATATTATTTGTCAAGAAAAGGATGACACATTTAGACTGTGCATCAATTATCGTCAATTCAATAAGTTAACTATAAAAAACAAACACCCACAACCCCAAATTGATGATTTGCTTGATCAAGTGAGACGAGAAAGTATATTTTCAAAGATTGATTTAAGGACATACTACCATCAACTACGAATAAAAGATGAAGATATTCATAAGACAACTTTTAGAACCATATATCATCATTATGAGTTCGTAGTGTTACACTTTGGTCACACTAACGCACAAGAAACATTTATGTATTTAATGAACAATGTACTACACAAAAATCTTCATAGGTTTCTGCTGGAATTCATAGATGACATTTTAGTGTATTCCATAAATGAAGAAGAACACAAAGAACATCTAAAATTGGTATTACAAAATATGAGAGAACATGAGTTGTATGTGTTATGAAACTAGCTGACAAAAAGATACAAAAGATAGATGAAAGCCTTAGAAAAAAGCCTCTTCTAGGGGGAAACCTCCTTTACATTACACAAATGAAAAATTCTTGGATTATAGAAATGGCAAGACCTCCTTCTATATATATGAGTCTAAGGGGTCATAATATAATCAGAGCTGACATAACAATAATAATGTAAGGGTACAATAATAACAATAGTGGGATTCTATGGGGCACGATAGTAACAATATGGGGACTACATGGGTACAACAATATAATAAGGGGGTTGTACTAATAACAAAAAGGGGTTACACTAGTAGTATAGGGGCCTAACAGGCCCCTGTCCTTAAAAAAGTGTTGTCCTCAATGCTTGAGTAGTTCTTGATGCTTCTGTATAAAATTATTGTCGTCCCATGTGGAATCTTCAGTGGGTAAGTTCTTCCACGTGATGAGATACTCTGAAATTGATCTATTTCGTAGTTGTCGGGTTCTTGTTTCTATGACTAGTCCAGGTTCCAATATGATTTTTCCTTCCTCTTCAAGTTTTCACAATATTGTTTGAATTGGGATATTCTGCAACTTTTGAATGAGTGGCCACACTTCTTCATCCTTCTTCCATTCATGCCTTGCTTTGTTCATCCAATATGGTTGGATAATAGAAATAGCACAAAACAATGCTTCCACATCCTCATCCTTTCTTGAGAGTGCATCTGCAACAAAATTTTGCTTCCCTTTTCTATAGATGATGTCAAAGTCATAACCCAACATATTTGTGACCCATTTTTTTTTGTTCTTCTAAAGATAATATTTGTTCTAAAAAGTATTTAAGACTATCATGATTCATTTTTTCCTTAAAGTGTCTTCCCTTTGGGTAAGGTCGCCATTTCTTAAGTGCATGTAATATTGCCAACATTTCCTTCTCATAAATAGCTTGCTTGAGATGTAGCTATAAAAATACCCAATCACCTACATCAAAACAATTTTCACTGCGATGTTGATCTACCTATTGTTTCATTCGATTCTGCACCAAAGTGGAATTATCCTCTAAAAGTTGGAGAACTTGTTGTTGATGCCCGATGTGATCTTTCATTGCTTGAACCGTTTTCTTCTTGATATGACCTTCTATATTTAGAGTTTGAGGAGTGCTTATTTCTTCCAATGCTTTACAAGATATGGTCAAATTCATTTCCTGAAGCACAATGTGATCTTTCACTTCTTGAACATTTTTCTTCTTGATATGTCCTTCTATCTTGATAGCTTGAGGAGTGGTAATTCTGGCCAATGCATTACAAGATATGGTTGGATTCATTTCTTCTTTCTCGATGTGATCTTTCACTTCTTGAACCTTTTTCTTCTTGATATGTCCTTCTATCTTGAGAGTTTTAGTAGTGATAATTCTTCTCAATGCTTTACAAGATATGGTTAGATTTATTTCTTCTTTCTCTAGGATTGGTTCCTAGTGTATATCCTCTTCTTTTGATGTTTATTTATTCTTTTCATCCTCCGCTTCATAATCTATGTAAAATAATGTCTTCTCAACACACTTATGACCTTTAGTGCATTCGCTATCACAATTGTAACAAAGACTTTTTTATCTTTTTTCTTTCAATTGTTGCGGTATTGCCCTTGTAGGTTGTGAAAGGCTAGGAGAAACAACACTTTCATGTTTATAGTTATGAGGGGTAGAATTCCTTGTTTCCATAATATTTCTTTCCACTTTTCTTGCCAACCTGAATGCCTTCTCTAATTAATGAGGTTTCCAAAGACGAACCTCATGTTGAATGTTATCCTTTAAAGTCCCTATGGATACATCAATCCTCTACTTCTTCAGAATATCATTTTCCGTTATATTCAATTTTTCAAAGTTCTCAATGTGCTCTGCCATTGAACACTTTTGTTTGAGATTTATCAATTGGCTAAAGAAGCTTTTTCTCTTTGTATCCTCATAATATGCTATCATTTCCTCCGCGAAAATTGACCATGTGACAAGTGGTTTATGAGAGCAAAGCCCTTTATACGATAAAATTTGATTTAGTTCTATATAATTAGTTGCAATATATAGCTTTTGTAACAGTGGTACACCATGTAGATCAAAATATTTCTCCATTTTTAGTATCCAATTGACCGGATCCTTGTCATCGAAATTCCTCATCTCGCTTTTTCTTGATTTTAGGAGCTCGATATTCAAACAACTATAACTCTGTAATTTCGGATCTTCCAGTTTTGAAATTACGACTTGCAAGAGTCCTCTATGTCCTCTTTCCAATGCCACCAGTCTGATTGAAATTGAATTCTCCAAGAAAGAGTTATGCACAATCTCCCAAGATGATTTGGTTATACACCTTTTTAGAATAACAAACTTGTATGATGTGCCATGTGTCACTGTTTTTATCTTCAGAGCTCAAAAATACACACAAAAGACTACAACCCATCCTCTTTCTCTAACTTCTTATGATATTTCAATCTAATTCTCAGAGAGAAAGTTATGACAATTTTCCCAAGCTCACTTGTTTAAGATGTAACTCGGGAGTCTACAAAAACCCTAAATTCCTCAGCTCATATATCCAAAAATATAGCGAGACAATATTTCAAATTTGGACTGGAGGTTCAGACCAATTTCTTCTCAAATGGGTTTTTGTTTTAGCTTCTAAATATTCTTAGCGAAAATGTTATAGTGAAAATTCCACGATGACTTGTTTTATATGAAGTTATGGAGCTTGCAAAAACTATAACTTCCTGAGATCATATCTTCGAACATATAATGAGATAAGCTCTAAAATTCGGTCTCAAGGTTCAGTGAGATTTCTTCCGAAATGGGTTTTATTTTTAGTGTCTAAAACATCTGAAAAATAAAGTTATAGCGAAAATGCCACGATGACCTGTTTGGATTAGCGAAAACCCTAGAATCCAAAGCTCTGATACCAAATGTTATGAAACCAGCTAACAAATAGATAGAAGAGATAGATGAATTCCTTAGAAATAAGCCTCTTCATAGGGCTATTATGAATTGGCCCATACCTAAGGATGTTTCAACAATTCACTCATTTATGGGAAGCACAGGATCCTATTGAAGGTTTATAGAGGGTTTCTCAAAATTGGCTTATCACATTACTTCCTTATAGATGAAAGGAATAAAATTTGAATGGACAAAAAAATTTCATTATACCTTTAACAAATTAAAACAACTTATAACAATAGCCCCTATACTTAAAATTGTAGATCCAAAAAGGAAATTTATGGTGTGTATTAATCCCTGTTTGGAAGACCTTGGAGGCATGCTCATGTAGGAAAATCCAATAGTAGCCTATGAGTATATAAATCTCAAACCAAACGAAAAAATGTATGCTATATAATGATCTAGAGCTCGAGGCAGTGATACTTGCTGTAAAAATGTGGAGACACTATTCTTTAGGAAACAAGTTTACTTTGGTGACAGGTCTCATCAATCTGAAATATTTCTTTAGCAAGCCTTATCTAAATGCTAGAAAAGCAAGGTGGCTAGCTTTCTTTAGTGAGTTTAAATCTGATATAGAACACATAAAAGGAAAAGAAAACAAAATGAAAGATGCCCTAAGTAGACATGCATATGATTTCATGGGAATATTTGTTAGTAATATTAGTACATATTTTTTTGAAAAAATAAAAAATTCATACAAAAATATAATAAATATCTAGAAATTCAACAAAAATTATAGTAAAAATGAATTCTAGGATATGTTGAAAATATTGAAAAATTGATAACCTACATTAATAGATTGTTTATTCCCAATGTGAGTGATTTAAAATAAATGATATTAGATTAATATCATAAGAAACCATATGTAGTCCATCTTAATTATCAAATATGTTAAACAGATTAAGAAAATAATTGTTTTGGCCAAGCATGACGAAAGAGGTGGAGGAGTACCTAGACAAATGTCGAGAGTGCCAACAAGTAAAGGTAGAACATCAACACCCTGCAGGATTGTTGAACCCATTGCCCATTCCTAAATGGAAATGAGAAGTGATTTCATTGGATATTATTACAAGATTCCCAAAGACAAAATGACAACCCAATTCCATTATGGTGGTAGTGAACACCTTGAGTAAAGAAACACATTTTATATGAGTGCAATCTACTTATGGAACAACACAAATTGCCAACATTTTTGTGAAGGAAATTTTCAGACTACATGGAATACCGAAGATGGTAGTGTTAGACACACATGCTAAATTTACCTCTAAGTTTTGGAAATCTCTATTTGAGGGTATGGGAACTCAACGAAATTTCAGCACCACATATCATCCTCAAAAAAATGGACAAACGGAAAGGACTAATCAAACCTTTGAGGATATGCCATGAATGTATGTCATGGATAGACTTACTGAATGGGAGGATTTTGTTCATTTAACATAATTTGCATAAAAAAATAGCTAACAAAGTAATAAAAATGGGACATTGAGAAGCATTATATAGCATAAAATGTCATACACCAATCAATTGGAGTCAACCAAAAGATCGACTGATATTAGGATTGGATGTGTTGTAGGAAATGGAGTAGGTGGTATGAAAGATTAGACATAACATAAAAAATGCATAAGGTACGTAGAAAACCTATGTGGACAATAATAGAAGCCATAAATAATTTAATATTAGAGACCATGTTTACTTAAGAGTAAAACCAATGTAGAGCACCTTAAGAATTGGAACATGTGCAAAATTGGCACCACGGTTCTTTGGGCCTTTTGAAATCTTGGAGAGAGTCGATCGAGTTGCATATCAACTGGATTTTTCCAGTCGTATTAAAGTTTACAATGCACTTAAGGTGTCTTTATTAAAGAAATATGTTCATGATAATTCTCACATGATTGATTGGAATCTGATATTTCTTATGAAAACTACTTTGCATCTTTGATAAGAAAGAGATATTTCTCTCAAATTGAGTCATCACTCAAGTTAAAATGCAATGGAGGAAATTTACACCTACAAATGCTACTTGGGAGTGGGATGAGACAATGAAATAACCCTACCTAACATTCTTCAAAAATGAAGCAAATGAATAGTAAACACTGAGGAGGTGTTAATTTAAAGTGAGGGAAGATCTAATGCCCCTCTGTTTCTATGTAAATATATTTCTAATTTTAGGTTGAAATAATTTTAAATGTGATGGCTAGAAAGCCATGGTAAACTTGTGTTAAGTGAAACAAAAATATGATGATGTAATAAATGAATTTTATTAATGAAGAAAACTGGAAATTACTTGGGAAAGAAACACTAGATTTAAAATATTCTTTCCAAGGTCCAGAAACCAGGGTTGGTGGATGAGATCAAACTAATATTCCCTTAGATAACTCCTAAAAATACTTAGGTGTTCATTATCAAGACTTAATATGATGGAAGAGAAAATCTATTAAATCACTTAGTTGCAGAAAAAACTAAGGATGGATTAAAGCATCATAGGAGAGAAAAGCAAGCTTTAAGGAAAAAAGAAAGAAATCCTAGGCTAGTGGGTTGGCAAACCCTGAAAAGTAGGATGTCACTAAGGAAAATCTGCTAGGGAAGTGAGATATAAAATACCTTGTTTGGAATCACAAGAGGTGGTTGATTCCATTTCGAAAAGAGATCTCTGCTCAAGTGGAACTAGAGGATCAGTTCATGGTTGGGAGGAAGGTGCTTTTCCCAAGTGCAGTTCCAGCTATAACTCTGGTCAGAATTTTTGTAGGGTTATTAATTGTTGGTTTGAGGAAAATGTATGATTATACTAGTTATTTTCGAAGCATGCAATAGGAATTATAATATGTGTAGTTGTTTTAACAGACTTATACTCTGTATTGTATGGATCATGGAATGATCAAATATGGATAGATGAGATTGGTTCTATAATTGTGAGGAAATTCACATATAGATATGAAAGAAATTATTACAGTGGAAATTTATGATTTATAAAGTGTTGATGGATGCATGTGTGGAAATATTTTTCTCTAAAGAAATTTTATAAGACACGGTGTAAGAAGACCATAATTTTTATTATTACCCTTGAATTATTATTTTTGGACCTATTCTTAATTTTGGATGGAGTTATGGACACTGTGAACACCTACGTTGGAACATAGGATATATTGCACAGAAAGGAAAACCAAGTAATTATATCAATAATGGGTAATTTATCAGAATAATAAATGGGTAGTCAACTGTAAGTACAAAAATTTGATAGAAAATATGAATTTTATTTAGGGGATTTTCCATCTTGTTCTGTCATATTTGACCAATGTTGTTTAGGGTCTGGATTTTTTCTTAGATTAAAAAAAAATGAGAAGAACTATAATTTGCATGGAGTTGTACTATTACAAATTTGGTGCTTGGGTTGAAATCTCGAAACGTTAAAAGCCAACGATACTAGATAATTAGTCTTAGTGTGAATAAACTGAACCAAAATCATATTATACAGTGTGGGAAAATATGTCACTTAACCTACAAATCATCTAGGTGGAATCAAGAATTCAACGAGTCAGTTATATTTAACCAACCTGGAAAGTGAGAACTTTTTCGCAAGCTTCTGATAGAGATCATGAAGTTGGTGTTATACCAATTAGTCTGGTGACACTACAAAATTCTTCTTCCATAGGAGGAAAGAACTATAGTGAAGTTCTAAGTCAGGTGGGTGAGTTATCTTGGTACAACGTTATCGTCAAACCCATATGAGATTGTGGAGGGGAGTAATATAAAAACCAAACCACAAAAGAACCTTGGCTTAACTCTTGAACCTAGAAATTATGAAAAAAAAGTGAGCGACCTGGTTGGAGAGCTCATAGTAAAATTATGTAACCGGAGTGCATAACAGAAATATGTGCATATTAGTATAGATATTTCAATTAATGGTGGAAACAAAGACAAATATCTGGAAACTACATCAAACAATTCCTTATTCACCATAGCTAAATGAAACTACATGGTATTTATTATTCATTACATGTGTGCATGAGCGAGGCAACAGAAATAATAGTAGAAATAAGGATTACTTTAAGATTTTATTAAAAAATTATAGAAAATCACACCATAACCTAACATTGGTATTGTTTACTAGACACAAGTTGAAACAAAAAAAGAATATTGGAAATACTATATAAGACTACACATGAATGAATATGTCACAATACATGAAATTAAGAGTTTATACTCATATATTAAACATTAGGAAGGAAAACCGAGAGTATATGTCTTAAAACAATATATCCCAAGAATTTCTAGTGAAAGTACGAGTTCGACACTAGTCAAAGGTGTAGCATCCCTCTTAAATAATTATATAGAAGAAATAGATAAAACAACTAACCCTATAGCAAATAAGGGTTTCAACTCTTAATCCTAGGCTTAGACAAGAAAGCACATAATGAAGCCAAAAACGACCCTAATAGGGAAGGAGCTACATGAGAGAGAGAAAATTGCCCCCTTCTACATGAAATAATTCGTTCAGAAATAGAAGTGATGCAAAGGAACCAACCTGGTACGAATGACATCAATCAGTCAATGAATGACAACACCCAAAACATTTTGTGGCTTGTAAAAAAACCAAAAACCCTTGAGTATGTAGGGTCTGGAGGTACCTACAAGCAAAGTAGAACTAACAACTAGTGCCACCCTTGTTGGAAATATAACACAAAATAGACATGTAGAAAATGAGAACCAAAAATCTTTAAGGGAAATGGATTACCTGATGAAGAACAGTTTTCTGCCATGAGCCAGTAGTTACCTGAAAGGTGAAGCATAGGTAGGAAAAAGGAAAATGGTTACTTTGAAGGCAACAACTCTCTAGTGCTAGAGGAAAAGTGGAAATGTGTATCAAAGGGAGGAGACTAAATAATAGTAGAGCACGCATGACATGTTGAATCCACACCAGATAGTGCACCATAACGGTCACCCTCTTTCTACATAACAACAACTAGGAGTGTAAATATCAAAATTAGAAAATACATGGGTTTATACAAGTAACCCTAAATCAAAAAAATAGTAAATTCATTCTTGGAAAGACAAGATACTTACCAAGAAAATACTGGGAGGAAATTTTAAGCCAATCCCAGAGGTTTTCACGAAATGACAGAGGAAACATAATTGTGCTCCTATATCGACAAAGACAACGTAAAAGAAAAAAAACCGTGAACTTGTAGGAAGAAACCAAAAATCTGGGCATTCAAATGGGGTTAAACATAGATGTGTAGAAAAACTTACATGTTCGAGAGAGAAGACGAGGTGCAAAAGTTCTGGAGAATGCCACAACATTTTAACAAGAACCCCACTATGTGCAATTTGGACCCCATCATGGGGGTGTTATAGGAGCTGACAACATAGAGCAAGGTAAGAAAACTCTCAAAATGCATCAAATGCAAACACTAACATTAAGTCAATAAGAGGAGAGAATGTCTCAAACATTGGATTGATGACCCTCAAATATAATGGTAAGTGGTAATAGGGTATTGTAGGCCATGTGAGGTTCAGATGGCCCTGGCCCATGGGGCATGCAACCATTCGACGTAGTATTTCAAACATTTATCTACGAATGGTCTAATAACTAATTTTGGTAGGTGAGGTATATCCATATGTCTGATATAAGAAATCATCCAATGTTAAATGAGGTTAGAAGTGGTTAAATCTACATGTCATATACTTGTGTCACATAGTGATATATGCAATGACCCGTGGGGAGAATATAAACCAAGCACTCACATTAACACAATTAAAGGTTACACGCCAACCAACATAAGAACATATGTAAATATATACATACCTCTCGTGTATATCAAATGTCATAGGTGTTGTGTTAACAATTACCAAAGGATACCCTTCCATAATGACAAGGTGAATGTAGTCATACTCCATGTGCCCATTAAATGGATCAAGGATTATTAATGCCGCTTATATACATATATAGCATAAATAGGCCCAACATATTCACATAAGTTTATTATAGGAAGATGAGTCCTTATAAAAGAGTTGAGGACATGATTAATGTGTTAGTGGTATATAAAAAAAATTATGAAGAGCGAGTTAGTGAATTTGAATTTGTAAATTTGTTAGCTACAATAGAATTAGTTGATATCATGGCTTATCAATATTACATGCCCAAAAATCCATAACTTATTTAATATGAAAATGTTTTTTATAAATCAATTTAATTGAAAGAGAAAAAATAATTACTTTAGAGAAAAATCTCAATCTTTCATTTGTAATTACTAGTAAAAATAATTAAAATACTTTTCATACTAATAATTTTATTATTACTAACTATTCTTTTTGTTAAGCTTGGGAGGACTCTCTCATTTTTTATTTTACATGTCCATTATTCACGCAACAAAGTGGGGAGGGTAAAACAAGGTTCGAACCCAAGATCTCCAGTTCAATGACTTCATTCCACGACCATCACCACTTATGCTACCATGCGAACATTATTTTTTTTTTTTTACAGAAACGGTTATGGAGTGATTATATTAATCTTGTCCTCAATGCCGAAAATCTGATTACATTGTGAATTTCTTTGCCCCGATGCATCTCACTGCTGAGGGTGAGATTGCAGCTGAGATTTGAAGAATTCTTCCTTGAAAGGGAACCCATAGAATCGATTTCAGAGATTTTCCCCCACTTGAAGATACAAACAAATTTGTTTAATGGCAGACAGTAAAACATGGCAGCAATCAGAATTATGGAATGGGCTCCCATGATTCTTCTTCATCTTTTATCTTGACCCCGACAAAGAGAAGGGCATCTTTATTGGCTTCGATGTCCGCCTTTTTATTATGAGTTCTCAACACATGGTAGCACTTCAAGTTTTGAAAATTGTTTTCCAAACCTTTGATTCTAGTAATCAACCTTGCTAGATTAAGGTCCAAAACTAGGGAATTGGAAACCATTGTGTTTATGATGACCTGGGAATCGCCTATAACAATTGCTTCATTTATGTTTAGTTCTTTGAGGATCTTGAGACCTTGGAAGAGTTCCAAGGCCTTGGCTTGAATGCTAGTAGAATATCCAACTTCCCAAGCATAGGAGAAACCGTTTTCCCCAGTTGGATTTAGAACAGCACCTCCTGCACCAGCATTGCCTGGATTTCCCTTTGCTTCTCCATCAAAAAAGAGAATGTACCTTGCTTGCGATTTGAGCTAGTCTTGAAAGTCATTATCAGGTTTCCTTATTTGCCAATCTCTAATAGTAGGGGCTTTTCTGGCTGTTGGATGAAATTGTAGTTCTAGAGTTGATCCCCATGTAATGTCCTGTTGGCTGAGATTGGATTCGTCTTTTATGTCAATCAAGCACTCCTTTATGTCGCATTTAATCTTGGCTTCTAAGGCATTGTGGTTTTGCTTTGTGTTTCAAAATATTCTTTTGTTACATTCTAGCCATATCTACCAATAGATAATCTTTCGGAGGATAGCCCATGCCGCTTTAATTAACAGATTTTTTGGAGGAGGACCAAGATATATGTTGGCCCATTTAGAAAAAAGTTCAGAAGTGGAGCAAGGAAGAATGAAATTAGGAACCAAATCTTGGATAAAGTAAGACCAGATCTGCCTGGAGAAGTTGCATTCTAGAATAAGATGAACTGTTGTCTCTACATTTTCATTGCACAATGAGCAGATAGAGGGGTTGTGGAATCCTTTCCTCTGCATGTAGTCATAAGTTAAGATTTTGCCGTGACAGAAAAGCTAGGCAAAGAAGTCCACTTTGGGCCATGAAGGCAGTCGCTAGACACCTTGCTAAGGAGCTGGGTCAAGGGGGGACGTATGGCCTCTCATTCAGTTTGGCATACCCCAAGGAGACGACATAACCTCTAGCATTTGACCCTCACCCTTTCACATCTCTTTTCCTCATGTGCGTGGGCGCCATTACCATGCAGGGAGTCGAGCAACGAGGTCCATTCAGAGGTTGGATTATCCAGCACCTTAATATGTTTCCATCCTACCCAGATAGATTCATTCCAGTGTGAAATATCCCAAAGACTTTGCAATCCCTCTCTGTCCTTCCAACATCTTAGAGATCTAATGGAGGCTCTATTTTCTATAGCATCCTTCTTCATGATTTTTTCCATCTTGATTTTTTTCCTGTTTCCTAGGATCCAATAAGAGTGCGCAGTAATTAGAGGGGCAGCTTTGGCATATATTTTAAGAAATGACGAGTTTGGAAACTGAATCACGTTTTCTAGACATCTAGATCGAGATCCTCTGAAATATTTTTTCGAGAGAGCTATTTGGGCCCAGCCAGGATTGGGCGCAATGATCGTCCAAATAATTTTTGCAGCCATTGCCACATTCTACTGACAGAGATTTTTGAAGTTTAGACCACCCTCCCATAGTAGCTTGGAGATGGTTTCCCAATTGATTAGGGGGATCTTTTTTCATTCTGTTTTCCTCCCTTCCAAAAAAACATCCGTATTTACTCTTTCATTTTTTCTAGAATGGTTGACGGAGCGAGAAGCCTAGCAAATTGAAATAAAGGTAGGCTGGTAAGCACTGATTTAATTAAGACTGTTTTGCCAGCAGTATTAAGCTAGGAGTAGCCCCATGCTTGAATCTTAGCCTTGAATTTTTCCAGCTGAGGGATCCAGTGTTTGCTTGCAGGTCTCTTGTCAGATATAGGGAGGCCCAAGTATTTAAAAGAGGACCAAGCAGAGGAAGCTGCAAAGCCCAAACATCTGGAAATGGCGGAGAGCAATCTGGACGTAATATTGTAGCTGAAGATCTAACTTTTGCTATTATTAACAATCCTGTCTAAGGCCTCACTGAATTCATCCATAACTGCTTAAATTTTGTGGCAGAGGAGATAGAGGTAGGACCCAAAAGCAGAGTGTCAGCCGCAAACAAGGCATGATTAATGTTTTTGGTCCGTCTTGCAATACACAGTCCAGTAATGTCTTGGTCTTGCATCTTTTTGTCTAGCAAGAAGCTAAGAACAGAGGCTTGAATGACAAAGAGCAGAGGGGATACGGGACACCCCTGCCTAAGTCCTCTTGAAGCTTTAAAAAGTTTTGTGGCTCTTCCATTTACAAGAGGAGCAATCCATGGCTCTGAGATGCATGCTTGGATCCATTTAATGAAATTTGTTCCAAAACCAAACTTGCTCATGACATTTAAAAGAAAACTATGATTTACTCGATCAAAAGCATTTGCTAAATCAAGTTTGATCACCATATCTTGCTCTTTTCAGAGGATACTTGAATGAATTGCCTCTTGTACCAGGATGAAGTTGTCCACGATCTGCCTTCCTTGGATGAAGCCTCCTTAATTCTCTGGAATTATTTTGGGAAGAATGAGCTTCAGTCTATTTGCAATTACTTTGGTGATTAATTTGTACCCTGTATTGCATAGGGAAATCGGTCGGAATCTGTTGAAGTTGTTGGCGCCTTTTTCCTTGGGTATGAGGGCTAAGAATGCAGAGTTTGTACTGCCTCCTATTTTCTGAGCATTTTGAGACTTTTGAACCATTTTGAGGAGATCTTTTTCAACAATCGGCCAGCAAGCTTGAAGGAATCTAGCAGAGAAACCATCCGGCTCAGCTGCCTTATCACGGTCCATATCGAAAAGTGCCTTTTTGACTTCATCTTTAGTGACTTTGGCCTCAAGAGTATCAAAAAGTGCCTTTTTGACTTCATCTTTAGTGACTTTGACCTCAAAAATCTCATTCATTCGCTGAGTAATTACAGAAAGAATAACATCTCACTACCCCACTAACATTATTACTAACTATTTTAATATAAAATAAATGATAGAATTAAATTATCAATAATTATTTTAATATGAATCAATATTGGTCATAATTAATAAATTAATTTAATTTATATAAATACACTTTATTGATAATTAAATTAAAACTCTCACGGATCCTATTCCAAAATACATACATTCTGCCACATAGCTGCACGTTACGAAAATAATTGATTTACAACCAGACTGGACAACGCAAACTAAATCACGTGGAAATGTTAAACGCTGGCGTGGTCGTGCAGACTCTGTGAAAATATCTAACATAATCTCTACATGCACATGGGCCTTTCACTCTCACCATGCTGCATGCAGACAACTGCTCATATGATTTCCGGAATATCGAGAAGGAAATGCGTACGGTCGTGTGGATAGAAAGTTTATTTAAGTGGGAAATCGGCTGTTCTGTGCTCTGATCATCTGCACATGGATTCGGGCATATTTCGTGACAACGTTGAATGCTAGATATGATCACACCAAGTCCCACGTGATCTCTTCTTCCGCTGTCAACTGCTTCTTTCAGATCCTTCCGTTCATTTTTAACAGAAAAGGCATGTGCATCTGGCCGCCCTTCGCCATCCACTACTTTTTGTCTGTCACTGGGTCTGTGGTATTCACATTGGAAAGGACGAGGATTGAGAAAAAGGTCGTGAAACTGCCAAGGGCAGTAATGCCCTCTTGCTCCTTCGTCCAGGCTCTCATTAATTGTATGGCAGGCAACATTTTCATTTTCGTGCGATTCCATGTAAGCCGAAAGTTTATATTCAAACCACCAACCCAGTCGCTTACCTTTCTCCGTGGGAGTATATTGCTCTATTCATATTATTATTGCAAAACCAAATATGAGTTTTTGGAGTATTATATTTTTAGCTTTTGTTATTTTATTATATATTTATTTTAAGTATAGGTTTAATATGAATTTTGATACATCAAATTTTGTTTTCAAGTGTAAAATATAAGATATAAGTTTTCATTGTTTAAATTGTATTTTTAAATGTATAATTTAATTTTGTAAGTACGAAAAATATTTGTTGAATTTGATAAAATGTACATACCTAAAAAAAACACCAAATCATAAAATATTAAAACAATTTTCATTAAATTAAATTAGGTCATATAAATAACAAACTAAACTTTCATAACATAATTATTCTTTGTTTTTTTTATTATAGCCCATTTCTATTTTTACTTTTATTTTTATAAAAACAAGTGTAAACTCGAAATTGAACACAAATGGAATTACTTAATAGAATTAAGCATCAGACTAGGTTGTAAAATAAAACTCTCAACTTAAAAATGTGAATGTCTCCTAGAAAGTTAACAAAGACTTTTGAAGTGTTTCTTTATCTTGAGTAACTGAAAAAATGTAGCAATGTAAAAATTAATTATTAGTATAACCATCTAAATGGTTAAAATTGTTAAATGGTTAAAACGTTATAGTTATAGATATAAATAAAGTGGTTGAAATGTTGATAGATATAAAAGTCAAGATTGTTAGCGTTATAAGGTGTTAAATAATGGCATATATGTATTTTGTTATTTAATATGGCCTAACAAATTCATCTCTTTTTTTGCTTTGATATTAAATCTTAGTTACCAAATTTGAAGTGGAGCTCTAATTTGACTCAAAATTAAAAAAATAATCATCATTTTAAAATTTTGAAATGAAAATTATACTTGCAAGAATAGTTACTTAAGAATAGTCATGTTTACTTATTTCTAAAATTGATTTTTCAAAATAGTCATATTTGCTTATTCCCTATATTTATTTTTACTCTTCTTATTTAATACTATTGGGCAGAAAAATGTGAAATATAAATTATATCAAATTCACATGTTGTAGAATCTCTTAAGTACTTGCGTATTATGCAAAACATAATTGATAGAATAAGCTATTATTAATCATTAAAACTTCCTTTTATGCCAAAAAAAAAATGATAGAATAAGTTATTATTAATCACTAAAATTTGTGATTTACAAAGTTTGATTTTGTATGGGATATTTGAAATTTAGGTTTCTACTTTAAAATATTAAAACCAATAGAGTTGTTAAAAATATTAAAACCAATGGAATATTAAAACCAATGGAATTGTTAAAGTTTTTGAGTAGGGAGATTATTATAGTTGAATTGACAAGGTTAAGATTCAAAAGTGTTTAGTTAAAATAATGAAATTTCTATTTTACATTGAAATCATTTATAAAAAATATTTCCACAACAAAATGACATCAATTGAATTTTGTTTTCTCTCTATATTCTTAAATAACTAAAGAATCTACAAATAATTATAAGTATTGATCTTGTATTATTTGAAACTTGATATTTCAAGGCCTTATATGACTCCTATACAAGTTGCCCATAAAATGAAACTAGCTATTAAAGCTAGGTAAAAATGTTTGAAGGAAAGAGATTTAATATCATAAAATCAAGCTAACTATTAAAGGTAGGTAAAAATGTTTGAAAGAAAAACATTATATAATATTAAAGGAACATATAAATAATTATAAAAAGGCACACTGACTTAGTGGCATACCAAAGAGCTATAAAGATTTATAATGGAAGAGACATTGTTTTTTCTTATCAATACATTATATTATTTTAAAATATGTTATTAGTAAAGGATAGTTAAGTTTTAGGCCTTTATATTTTTATGAAATAAAAAATAGAAAAATATTTATAAGTATTGGTGTACTTTAAGTTATTAATATATTAGATAGGTAATAAATGTAAATTTGAGGCTATAATACTAGTTCCAATTAGAAATCAATTCTCTCTCTCTCTTCTCTCTCTCTCACACCACATATATATAATTATAATTCAACTCAAATTGTTATCATCAATATTAAAAAGTAGAAATGGACACAAAACTGTTTATAGAGACTTAGATAGTGATATAATAATTTTAGATATTTTCTTATATTAAGTAGATTATATATATGTCAAATATTATATATAAAAATGAATCTAGTGATTTCACTTTTATAAATATCAAATATCTATATATATATATTATAATATATATATATATATATATATATATATATATATATAATCATAATATAATTAAATTGTATTTGTATAGATTTTTCAAAATTACACCATTAATTAACTTTGACACACTTACCTAGAAAATGAAATTTTCATAAATATGAGATTTTTTGATGTGTTACTATTATCACATTTTGGTGGCATAAAGATTTTTATTATTTATTTACATAACAGTATATATTTTTATTATTTATTAAATAATTAAAATTTTCATAAATATTGAATTTTCATAAATATTGAGATTTGGTGTGTGTAATATTATGGACAATTTGTTTACATGCAAATTATTATTTTTTAAATAAATTTATTTCTAATACAATTCTATCTATAACCACATAAAATTATTCATTTCATATATATATTATAATAAGAAAATAAAAATTCAAATTTCAAAAATTCAAAAATTATTTTTAATTTTTAAAATATTGAGTTTAATAGTTAATTTTTTTCAAAACTTTAATAAATTTATAAAATCTTCAAAACTAATTGAAAATCAAACCATTTTGACGATAAAATTATTACAATATAACATACAAGTATAAAAATAGACTTCAAGTTAGTATCTTCACATACTAGTAATTTATGTTTCAATCGTTAAACAAATCCATCTAAACTTTAAAAATATAAAAGCATTTTCATTTTTGGTTAAACAAATCCATCTAAACTTTAAAAATATAAAAGCATTTTCATTTTTGAAAAGGGAATGGAATGCATGCATGCATTAGTTGAAGATTTCAAGGGGCTCTCGGTTTAATAGGTGAAGGATATCTACTATTGAATCTAAGACAAAAACTTCGTCTTCATTTAGTGAATAAAAAAGAAATTTCAACATCATTTGACTATCTCTGAATGCCAAATTTATTCATCAACCATAAAAAGTAATGTTAACAACCTAACATTTTTTAATTATGAATGGTAGAAAAAAAAACTTTATTTGAATTTCATACAAGTGACCTTTTTGCACTGCACTATAACCTTGATCATCGCTATCGTCTAAATGATCATGCTAGATGGAAGAAGTGTATCATAGTTATCATCTAAAAGAATTTTGAAGATGCCAAAAGTTCGTTTTAGATTCTTTAGGATGTTTTTAACTTTGTAATATAGAGTTTCTATTTTACAACGTTTTAAATATAGAATTGATCATTAATAAAAAGTTGTACCAAATTCGACTTCACAGATTAACATGAAAATCGAACCGAATCAACGAATATTTCAATTTTTTTGGGCTAATTCGCCCCAATTGGGTAACTATGTATTAAATATCATATACAAAAGTGTTAAGCAAACAATACGATTAAAACAGTCATGAAACGGTAAAGAAATGACTTTTTCCCTTGCACCCTTCGCTCTACACGTTTGTACAGCACACTGATTTCTATCGGATGGTGGAAACATTCTTTGCGGTAAAAGTGGGCGTCCAACCAAGATTGAATTTCCCACCAACATTGAATTGGTTGGCCAAATTCATGGATGTATGCCAAAAGATAATATCAGTAGGTTGTTTAATTCCTTAAGACAATCCAAACAAAAGAAATAACTTAATCAAACCAGGTTGAATAACAAAATTAAAAGAAGATGTGATACCCATATCTTGATTCAACACACCAAGGTATGGAAATAAAAGAAAGAAAAACTAGTAAAGGGAGTATATCCTTAGTTTCTCTTCATTGAAGAGAAGATGATGTGTTCAAGTGAAGCCAAAAATGACAAATGATAGTAGAAAGAAGAAATATGCACACTAGTGGATTTGAATGTTTAAGGAAAATTCAAGCACATTTTCTATTGATTAGATGATTTTATTTATTTTTATACAACAACATGGTAGGGTTTCTTTTATTAAAGAGCATTATGGAATAAAATGAAGAAAAATGATTAATATATTAATTATGAGCATGAAGGATGTGTTGAAGGTCTGCTGATTATATGGAGGTTGAGGTATACTTATTACATCAAGTTTAAAGATTTTTTCTAAATTGAATGAAGAGATTGTTAGTTGAAATGAAAAAAATATGGCAAGGCAAGTAGTTGACTAATGATGTCTACAATGACAATTAGAATGTTGATTTGCATCCATTCAGATACGACTCAAATACTATAAAAGAATGTTTAGGATAGCAGGTAAACCAAAGATCATTAATGGAGGCATGTACATGAGTTGTTTGTTGCATAAGACAACTAACAAGCAAGAATATTCACTAGGAGCACTAGTCAACATAATTCAAGGGGAGCATATCAAGCATTTCCCCAATCTAGTACCTAATGAGAAAGAAAATGAAGTCAACATACTCTCAAGGTGACTAAACAACAACATCTAAAGTCATGAAGAAGATAATAATCATTGAAGATGAGCTACAGTAGAAGCGTAGTTTGTTAAAAGGCACAACTTTGAAGCAAAAGCAAAGAAGGTAGATATCAGGTAGTGTTATGCATAATTGTATGATTATGATGCCATAGATAAGAAGGATAGTCATAGTCTCGGGGGAAGTTGCACAAAAAAAAAATTGACCTTAAGAAGATTTGATTTTTTAAGAAAAACAAGAAATAAAAGTAGTGGGATATTTGGTGTATGGAGCAAATGGAAAGTGTGCACGTAAGGACATGTTTATCTCAGCAAGTTAAATTTTCCAGGGGAAAGTAAATATACTATTGTGAATGTTTTTTACTTGGGGTCAATTTGTACTCTTTGGTTCAGTAGTAGTAGTCTCATGTATGATGGACAACCATTCTAAGGGGATTATGACCAGAGGATAATATTAATTAATCATTGGATCTCAGAATACATACACCAATGAATCATCAAAAAGGAAGAGTTAGTAAACATTGAAATAACATTTGAGAGATACAATATGCTTATTAGTACATAGATAAAGCGGAAAATGGAGAGTAATCAACCATTCATGAGCTTACAATATCAGTCATGAACTAAACAAAGAATGAAGATGAGAATTGATTTCAACCAAAGGTATCATCAGCATCAATTTTTATTCTCTTAGGAGGAGAATGGTGAGAGATAGTGTATCCAGACCATTTTCCATTGATGTCAAAGGGGGAAAGAGATATCAACAAGAAGAAGAATTGGTATCAATTAGTTTTAGCAGGTGATTATGTGGTTCAAATTGGCTTCAATGGCAAAGGGGAGATCTTAGGGATTATGATGTTGGCACTAATTTCAACCTCAGTGATGACAATCGTAGGATGAGATGATTGTAAGTATTGGAATTCTTGACATAGTTTGTAGTTGAGCTTGTTTCCTACCTAATTGGATCTTGGTGATTCTGGTGCCTTGGTAAGAGAATTGATAGATGTTACTACCTAGCTACGGTAAAGAGTGGAGGTTATAGATTTGAATACATTTATACCTCAATACCTAATAAATAATGATAGTATATGTTTATTCAGATTCTACTCTAAGAGAATTTTCCAATGATATATGGAACTTGGTAAAACTCCAAATGGATAAGAAGACACGATGGTTTGAATTTTGATAAGGTTACAAGGTGCATGATTCCACTTAACCTAATACTGTGCAATAGTAGTTGAAGTTGCAATATTGATGTTCTATTGTGATGAGGCATAAGTAAGATGGTAACATATGAGTGACTGAAAGGAAATGATATGGGTGACAGGTAGGAGTGACAAGTAATAGCCTATTTATAAGTGAAGTGAGGGTTTTGTTTCATTTTGGTGTCCAACACATAAAATGAAAAATTGTGAACCCCCTCCATTAATAGTCTGGCATAGTGGGGGGGATGGGGGCAAGGTGGGTTCATAATTATTTTATACCAATGTATTTAAGAGGTTGAATATTTGGCTAAAATGCTCTTTGAATAATTTGCATCGGGGATTAGTCGTAGAAGCGATAAATTGTTGACCCCCTTTTATTAACTATTGAGTAGGAAGGGGAGGGGACCAGTTAACCTGATTGGTTGATAAAATAGAGGTTAAATTAATCAATGATCAACTGATGTTAGAGGTGAAAGTTTCTATAAAATGAATAAGTGGCATTAACACAAACAGGTGATGCAACAAGTAGATTTAATGTGGATCCTACCATGCCATGGTGATGCAGGATGGCAACATGGTTGACATATGTGCCAGATGAAAATAATTTCATTAATAGATGTGCAATTTCACATCCTACAACAAAAGTTTTCGATTGAAGTGTTTTGGGTGAAGGCGCAGTTAATTGAGAGTCTGATGGAAATTAATTACAACATAGGAAGCATGGCTAATAACATATATTCACATATGGTCCATTTTATGGATAACAGATAAAAATGCAAAAAAAATTGAATATTAGATCCTCCTCTATACAAAGTGATGTGGAAAACATGTGGGAATGACATGTCAGAGAGATGATGTGGCACACGAATGAGGTGACATGTGGTAGGTGTTTTTGACTTTTTTAGGTGGCCAAGTGGTCTATTTATGGGTGACATGTGTCACCACTCACAAAATTTTGTGTGGTGGTATGATGCCTGAAAATGATGTGGTGTTTAGTGTGTGAAGTGGCATGAAAATTGGCATGCCATAGTGATGGGTGGTGAGGACATCATGGCAAGGACTACATGTCATTACAATTTTTGATTCCCTAAGATAGTTGGTGAGAAGGTGTGGTTGACAGAAGGTGAAGGATAGGAAATATTCGTTATATTTAACAAGAATTTTCCCATCCTGTTGCGAAAGATTGTAGGTAAGCATTGCATGTAGTGTTGGAAAGAAGGCATGGTTAACATAGGTGTGGGACAGGAAATATTTTTTCCATAAGTAAGTGTGTTTAGTGATGAGGATTCACATTGGGCCTAAAATTTATAAATTTAGTGGATTTAACTAGTATAACTTAACATCAAAATGCATGAAGCTAAGGAATTGAATGCTTAAGCCATATGTATAGGTGTGGTTATATGTACCTAATAGGTGAAGTTTGAGGTAGTAGTGAAAATGAAATTTAGTGTTTGAGTGCCAAATTTAGTTAACGGATCTAGAATACCAACGATGGTTAAAGTTGAACATCTTAAATAAACTGAACATTGATCTAGCCAAGAAAAAAATTCCATCGGTAGAACCATGGATTGATGCCCATGATATTTAAGGGCCATAGGTTATAAAAAATGAAAGAATGAGAGAAGGTTGGTTGTGTAGTTACAAATTAGAGGCCTAAGAAAAAAATTTCCATTTGAGCACCAAATTAAATAACGAAAGGAAAAGGTGCAGTTCCTATAAATAAAAGGAGCGACAATGTGAGATTTTTTGTTGCCTTGAACAACTAATGTAGAACAGAGAATGGAAATTTCATTGGTGTATGAGTTCAATCGTCTATTCAAGTTGCAAGAGGATATTCTTAAGAGAGTTCAATGAATACCTATATGATATGGAGTTCAGGAAACAAGTTGTAATGGAGTAGATGTTGTGAAAATAATGAGGGTTGAGAGGTCTTTAAGGGAATATAGAAGGTATGAAGCTGAAGAACCCATAGAATATCTATTTGAATACCAAAGAAGATACTAACTGATAAGAGAATCATATCTCAGTGATGATATCAGATCTAAGGTTGAAGAAGAATTCCTGAGAAGATTTGAAATTTTGTAATCATATTTGAATGTGAGAAAAGCATAGGTGAGAAGTTCTAGGTGTAAGAGAAAAGTATAAAAGTAGAGGTAGAGCTAAAATAATAGGATGATAGTTTTAGGATAGTAGTTGTAAAGTAAGATATATGGTTGGTCAAGAACTGGAGGATTGGTAACAACATATACAATTATGAAGCTTAAAGTGATATAGTACAGGTGGCTCTAAGTATAGAAATTTTATATAAAAGAGATTTGCCAAGTTTTGTAAGTTAGTGCCTACGCATCAAGGAGTCAGTGCTTCCTTTAGGTTGTTTCTTCAAAAATAACTTGGGCGTTAGTGCATCCTATAAGTGGGTTCATTCGAATTAGGGATTTGGTTATTCCTTTTGGTTGGCACCTAGAAAATAACTTAGGGGTTGGTGTCTCTTGCAAGTCGGTGCTTCAAAAGCAAGAGGTTGGAGCTTCTTCTTGGTGCCATCAAAATAGAACAAAGGGAGTTGGTATTTCCTGATCATTGGTGCCAACAAAATAGATAGGTATTCAGGAGTTGGATTTTCTTTTTGGTTGGTGCCAAGAAAACTAATAGGGGTTGGTGCTCTTGCAAATGGGTGCTTGTAAAATAGAGCAAAGTGGATTGAGGTCTCTTACTCAATTGGTGCTAGTGAGCTAATGTTAAAAACATTGAAGAGAAAGAAGATAAAAATAATTATGGTTCTCTCCCATTATGGGTCTCCATGCACATATTGTGTTCATGTAGTTTGGATGTGTTAATCAAGTGCTTTGATTTGATAGTTATGTGTTTTCATTTGTTGATTACATGCATAAAATTGTTGTTTATTTAAAGGAATTTATAATTATTTTAGAAAAGAGTTGCTACAGTTTAAATTGCTGATAAAAGAAATATTATATTGATTCACCCCCTCTTAGTATAGTAGATATTTCAACATTATTCTTAACTAATTTCAACCTACCCTTGGTGTTGTGATAATAGATCTCAATACACTAAATAAACCCCAACTCCCTCTAGAGTTTTCCCAATAATAATACCATCAAGGTTTGATCACTACTGCTCTTATATTATCCCTATTATATGATTGGAATCAACCTCAATATTATATAAAGTAACCCTCATTCTCTACATCCTCATTCATCTTCTCATTTTTAGGTGCAAAAATTCTATTATGTATGTTCAATTGATCCATTTATCTAAATCTCTAAATAAGGTGTCTACTAACATCTAGATTTTCCCTTTCAAGAGATGATTATCAAACCATTTGGAATTACTTAGACTATGTCGTTTGATCGAGTCATTATATCAACCCATGGTTAACGATTCCATGACACTAGATATCGGTTCTCCAACAGTTGTTAATACCCTAGATTATTTGGAACAAAATTAAGTTAAACCTTTAAATTAATACAAATGAAAATTTCATTCTGCATTAACAAATGTGATGATAAACATGATAAGGTTTGAGAAGTAGAAACATAGACAAGGATGAACTTGAAAATAGAAGTCAAGAGAAATTGTCTTCAAAATATCTAGTAATAGCTAACAAATTACATAGGAGATAAAGGAACATGCAAAAATTAATAATTGAACTAGAACTCAACTAGAACTCAACTAACTAAACTAAACTAAAACTAAATATGAAAACTAGTAGTCAAATATGAGACAAGGATATTAATGTTCTCAACATCCCCTCCTAATCTCAATTGTTACATTTATTGGCACTTAAAATTCCCAACTCCTTTCTTCAAAATTTCTATACAATGTTTCCTTAGCGAATTCATAAAAATGTCAACAAGTTGACCTCGCGATTGATAGAAATCGAGAAATATATCTCCAGTATTGACAAGCCCTTGAATGTAGTGAATGTGTATTTCAACATGTTCTCTATTTTTTTGGAACACGTGATTTTTGGATAAGGCAATGGTGGAGTTATTATCACTAAAAAATAGGAGTTGGATCCTTTTGAACATGTCAATTATATTTAAATAGCCTTATGTGCCATATTACTTCACAAGATGCAGAAGTTGAAGCTAGATACTCTGCCTCTATAGAAGATATTGAAACAATGGGTTGTTTCTTTGATGTCGATGAGATTAAATTTGTTCCCAAGTGAAAAGTGTATCCTGATGTGATTTTTTGATGATCTATGTTTCCTTAATAATTATTATTTGTGTATCCTGATAGTGAGTAATATTTATAATTCTTTCACAATAATACATAGTTCACTACAACAAAATAAGCAATTTGCACCATATTTAGTGCCATATTTTAGTGCACTTTTCTCCAATTGGGATGAGAATCCTGATGCTAAATATGACTCTATTGTACAATTTTTAAAGCGTCCTTTTTTGTGCCAGATTTTGCATCATTTTTTCCACCATATTTTATATCCTTTTTTGCATTAGATTTTGCACCTAGTTTTGTGCCATGTTTTGCATCTAATTTTGCACCAATTTTTGCATCTAGTTTTGCATCATGTTTTACGACAAACTTTCCTTCCAATTTTGCACCAAGATTTGCATCTAGTTTGAAGACAAGTTTTTCTTCTAGTTTTGTACCATTTTTTTCATCGAATCTAGCACCATATTTTAGTGGATATTTTTTACAATTGGGATGAGCAATCGGGTGCTAAATCTTGATCTATTGTACATTTTTTAAAGTGTCATTTTTTGCACCTAGCTTTGCATCAATTTTCTCGCTAGATTTTACATCCTTTTTTACACCAAAATATACATCATTTTTTGTGTCAAATTTTGCACAAAGATTTGCATATGGTTTTATGATAAGTTTTTCTTCTAGTTTTGTGCCATTTTTTGCATCTTTTTTTCATCATTTTTAGCTTCCTATTTTGTGTCATTCTTTTCTTCCATTTTTGCGTCATCTTTTGCATCCAATTTAGCATCCTCTTTTTCATCCATTTTGTGTTGGTTTTTGCATCTAGTCTTACATCATGGGTTGTATCTAGCCTTACACTAGTTTTTGCTTCTAATTTTGTATCTATTATTCCATGTAGTTTTCCACCATATTTGGTGCCCATAATTGCACCATATGTAGAATTTGATTTAGAATAAAATTTTTCATGCATTTTGGCGCCCATTTTTGCATCTTTTTTCAGACAATTTTTCACCTCCACTTTTACATTTGATTTGTCTCCCTTTTTTGCATCTCATTTTGCACCATATTTTTCATCATTTATTGCATCCAATTTTCCGTTATTTTTAACGCAATTTCTTATATAAAATCTCACATCCTTTTGAGCATCCAAATTTTCATCTATATTTGCATCATATGTTAAGCCATGTGTTGTGTCCACCTTTGCACCTGATTTTGTTTGTAATGTTACATTGAATTTTGAGCCATTTTTTACATCCACTTTTACATCCCCTTTTGCATTTGTTTTTGCATCACTCTTTGCATCCAGCATGGCATCTTAATTTTCATCCATTACATATGAATATTAGGGCATGATCAAATGAAACCACCAACCACTTGCATGCAAAGCAGGCGCTCTTCCATTGTGCTAACACCCTTCAAAGAATTAGACCTTGAAATTTTATAAATTATAAATTCCAAAATTCTAATTAAATTATAAAACTTTTTAAAGTCTTGTAGGTTTCATTGGCTCAGCTAGCAGAAACAACTTTCTAATAGATGCAGAACATAATTCTTTTAGAACAAGGAAAAAACTTTCACATGTTTAATACACTCGACCACCTAAAAAATAACATTAAATTTGATTATTTACACTTGAGACTAACCAAAGCATAAAACCAAAGTCCTCATGTTCTATGGCTCCTCTAATACAATTGGAGATGGAATAAATCACTGAAGAACTTAAAATTGTATATAGATAAAGTAAACTTTGACATAAATAAACATTTTAAATGCCATGATGATTAAAAATCAAAACCATGTAGAGTAGGCAATTCAACAAAGAGACTAGACATGATGGAGTGAACCAAACTCCATTCATAGTTCTCATATGGGATCCATGAATATATATACCTCTAGAATGTAACTCTTCTTAAACCCCCAAAAGTTAATATAGAACTTCAATGATATATAAATAAGGAACCAAGACACCAAAGGAACTCCAAGAACTAAGACACAAGGGATGCTAAAAATACAAGGTTGGAGAGTATTCGCAGCAACCCATTTCTCTTGAAGATGATGATAGTTAGCACAAGGTCACTCTGGCCCACCTCTATATTTGAAGCTATGCTTTATTTTTTTCTCTCACTGATATTAATATAGTGGACAAGGGCCAAGTTATCTCCATTAATTATTTTTCTTGTTTAATTTGCACATAAACATTTTCAATTTTAAACATGATATTTCTCAAGCTTCCATACTTGACAAAACATTACCGGGAAGCAACATGAAGGTTTCTCGATTGAGTTCTAAAAAAGAATGTCAATATTTTATGTGCATATGAATAGGTGACCTAGCTCTTACAAATAAAAAAAAGAACTGCTTGATAATATCATAATGTAGTCCTATTGTTTATGATGCATAAAGATGATACATGGGATCAAACCAAAAGTATTTTGAATTTGAAAAAGCCAATAAACCCTTCTAAGAATTGAATCAGAAATAATTTGGAGAAAGAAAACTACTAGCAATCATATATATACACACACCCACACACATTTTAAAATATATAGATCAAAATAATTAGTGACAATTTTTAAAATAGAAAATCAACTACTTTGGCAAAAGGAAAATGAACAAAAAATATATCAAAGTTGGCTTGAGTTTATTTAATAGTTTTTTTTGATAGAGTTCTATTGAAAGAAGTATAGAAAACACAGTATATGATAATTTAGAAATCAACAAGAAGGAATTATGCTTATTTGTGTGAAAGGAGTCGTTTGAGGAGACCTTAGTGCCTGTCACATTATATTTGTAATTTTAATAACATTCTAATTCCAATAATGTTTGTAATTATATGAAAGACTACAAAAAATTTTATGTTCTGCTACAAAACTTTTGGTGACGATGAAATTCCATTTAAAACTAATTTCTTACATCCTTGAAATTTTCCATCAACAGAATAAGTATTAAATTTTCATGACCACATTAAGGGTTTGGTAAAATATATTTTTGGTTGAGCGAGGTAGAACACAGATATGAGGATAAGGTGCCTCTCGCATCATTTAGTCAAAGGTTGTGGAATGGTAGATGGAAAGATGTGATCTAAGCCACAATCAATCTTTTGGAAAAGAATAAAAAAAGCATGTGAAGTAAAAAAAATAATGTGAAGTAAAGGAGCGTGAACTTCCTTCTAGTTTAGTTAGCATTACTATGAAATTGTTTTCGGTTAAAAAGGTCATTATCAAGTCTTTGTAGGAAATAAAGAGCACAACCAACTCTAAAAAGGATCACTTTAATGTGATGTGGTCAAGAAGGTGAAATGCAACTGAAATCCATCTTGAACGAGAACATATATATGTGCAAGTGAAATTGATGATCCATATCATGGATCATGGGCCTACGTGGAAAGCTTTGGTGACTTATTTTCTAATTTAAAAACAAATTATGTTGGAGTTATGATCATTGGAAAGGCCAATGTTTCAATACTCAATTTCACCATTCAATATTTCTTACACAAACATTATTGAATATGAAATCACAACTAAAGATGAATAACACCAACACAAGGAAAGCATAGAAGTCATCCTCCGATGTCATTGATAATGAAGAAGATAAATAAGTATGAACTCACTTTGATTTACCTCATTGAACTACTTAATTCATAAATTCATTCAAAGATGAAACTTCCATATGTATTCAATGTTTCATATGTCTACAGGATCCTCCCTGATATGTTGTTCCTACAATAAGCTCTCACAGAACCTCATGCTCACAATTATGATACAATGATGTGACATTCATCCTCCTTTTAAGCCTTTCGACTCATGCTATAACTGGCAAGTTAAGTTTAAGAACTTAGAATTGTGATTGATTTGTTAACTGAGTTAAATTGACTCTTGTAACTCGTCCTTGCCTTAATAAGACACTGAGGCTATCACTCATCTTTAGTTTTCCAAACATAAAGTCACACTTGGAGAACAACAGAAAAGAGCCTCCAGTTCCTTTGCATGAGTTAATTTCTCCATGAACTTGTACTCAAACTCGTGCATAATAAAGAAGGATTGGTCGAGGTCTTTCTTGATTGACGCAAAAGTCAAGAAGACATTTCTCACTATTATTTTCAACAAGCGGTTAAGAGATTAAGGGGCTAAGGGCCACGAAGTTTAGGTCTAGGTTGTTTAGGTGTTAGAGGTTAATTAATTAGTGGTTAAGGGCATCAGGGGTTAATGGTTAAGCACTAAGGGCTTAGAGGTTAGGTTCCTACAAGTTATGGGATTTAGGTGTTAGCAGGTTAAGGGGTTAGGGGTTAAGGGGTTTCGAGGTTAGGGGTTAAGGCTTAGGCGTTAGGGTTTAAGAGGATAAGGGTTTAGGGTTGATGAGGTTCATTTATTATAAGTTAGGGTTTTTGGGTTAACGGGTTAGTAGCTTAGGGTTTAAGGTATCAAGGGGTTAATGGGTAATGAATTATGAGTGTAGGGGTTAAGGGATTATGTATTTGGGTTTAAGGGTATAAGGAATTTAGTGGTTATGGGTTCGGGGCTTATGGGTTCTGATAATGGGGCTCGTAATCCCCTTATCCCCTAATCCCCTTATGAGTGTGATAATGGGAGTGCTATGCTGTACTAGGCCATGACAACATGTTTTTGGGAATCATAGTCACGACAAGATGTTCTACGTACAATGATGTTCAAAGACATGCGAGGTGCCAAGGAATTTTAGTGTATGCCAAAACATGTCAAGGCGTGTCAGAAGTTTTTAGGGGTGTTAGGGCCGTCACATTAATATAATTGATTGAGCTTGATTATCTATTAAATAATATGGTTCCTACACACACTAGTGAAATTTCACTTAAAGGCATTTTTCTAGGTAATAAACCTAATAGAGATGTCTCATGTGTTGGCTAATAGGAGAACTATATTGTCATTATTTGAGGGAAATGGTACATACTAATTACTTCTTAACAAATTGGTTGACTCTAAGGACTATGGCCTTGGACACATAATGAAAAAGACTCCATAACAATGATCTTAAGTCATTATGTTGTGACAAAAAATATAGTAGTAGTCACATAATGTCATCAAAAACCCATTGAATGATTAATGACGACGAACATTTTTTTACCATCATCAAAAGTAACCAAAAAGAGCATTGGTGAGGGACAATAAGGTATCGTCACTATAAGTGTCACCAAAGAGAGAATTAGTGATCGTCCTTTAACAACCCTCATGAAAAGTGTCATTGAAAACGACTTTGGTGACAAACCTTAAAGTATTGTCGCTATATTCACTTCCAACAAAATTCTTTTAAACACAATCATTATGTTTCATGCTTGTGGTTCTTACTAGGGAATTGATATCCCTCTATTTCAGTTTGCATAAATTTTGGGTAGCATTCATAGCCTCTCTATTTCAGTCAAACCTTCTCTGACAAAGACTTGAAGGTTATTTTCCTTGAAAATGAGGTGTAAAGCTTAGATTGGAAGGGGATTTTTGCATCCCTATAAGCCCTACTAGGTGGTGTTTTAGATCTAAAGTCTTTTTCTTTGATCCTTTCTTTTTTGTTTAGATTACATAAAATTTTGTGAGCTTAGCTGCTTGATTAGGGTTTGATCCATCTTCTTGAGTTTTGATTCTTTTTTAGAATACTGGTGTTCAAATACCTCTCTGGCATCATTGTACTGACATCCCTACACTACTTGTCTTCATGTAGCTTGATTGTTGGATTGAAAAATCATTTTTCAAATCTTAGCACATTCTTGTGGGTAGATCTACGATATATATTTCTAGTGTTGACACCACCATTATAGCAAGATATCTCTAGAGATACAGGAAATGTAAAAAAAATTATAGTAATGTGTATGCATAAGATGGTATTGAAACTAGTAAGGTCATGAATCCATAAGAATGTAAGGTCATTGACACCATAATAATCATTGTCATCATCTTCATTATCATCATCATCATCGCCATCATATATTTTCACTGTTATTGTCATCATTGCATTATAATAATAATCACCATTCATGCCATCATCATCATCTTATTCATCATCATCATCATTAAGGACATTTTTTTCAATTGTTCATAATTATAAGTGTCGTAAGAAATATCATCAACCCAAAAAAGGTGATGAGTTCTAGAAAAGGGTTATTTAGGACACATATGATATATGCAAGAGAAAAAAAATCTATTTTTGAGGGATGATCGATGATTATGATCATCACCACCATTATCATCATCATCATCCACATCATCATCTTTAATGTAATTTTATCATCATTGTTGCCATCATCTTTATGGACATCATCATCATTGGCATTGTTATCATCATTCATGCCATTATTGTTGTTGTTGATGACCTAGATTATAGTGATGATAATGATGATTAGATGACGATGAATTGGATGCTGATGCCAAAGATATTGATTAATATTATGACAATGACAATATTTAAAAATTGGGAATATTGACTAAGGCCATTAGCATCACCATCATCATAATCATTGTCATCATCATCATCATTGTCATAATCATCATCATTATCATTGTAGCCATTATCCTTTTCATTATCATCATAATCACAATTCATGTCATCGCCATCATCTCCATTATCATCATTGTCATAATTATTGAAATTGTCATTAGTTATTCATAATTTCCAATGTCATAAGAAATATGATCAATGCATAAAATATGGTATGTGCTGGAAAATGGACAAAAAAGTAGGGGCGTCAATAGACCTAAAATTGGATGAAGAGTGGATGCAACATATGTACATGGAAAACAATATGCAAAGCCTGAAACAAAAGTGGATGCAAGATGCAATAGTCAATGCAAGTTTGGATACTAAATAGGATCTAAACGCAAATGTAAAAAGTGGAAGAAAACATGGATGCAATAGCAGGTGTAAAACTTGGCCTCAATTATGGTAAAACAAATGTGGATGCAACAACAGACGTAGACAATGATACAAACATGGAAGTAAGAAGGAGTAAAATTTGGATGAAAAATAAGATGCTAAAAGGGATGTAAAGATGCACACAAATATGGGTGCAACAATGGACACAAAATTAGATGAAAAATTGGATGCAATAGAAGTGGATGCAAAAGGCTGCAAAATCAGATGCAAAGCCTGACATGAAAGTGCATGAAATAGGGGATGCAAAAGCATACACAGTGTTTGATGCAAACTTTGACACAAAAGAGGATGCAAAAGTGGAAGAAATTGTGGGTTGTACTGATAGGCACAACATACGACACAAATCATGACACAACAAAAGTGGATGCAATAAAAAAATGGATGCAAAACAAGATGAAAAAAGGGGTGTAAAAGTGGATGCAAACATGGGTGCAATAGATGAAAGAAAATTGAATGCAAAAAATCGATGCAATGGAAGTAGATCCAAAAGTAGATACAAAACAAGATGGAAAACTCAATTCATAAACCTGGCAAAAAACTGGAAGCAAAAAGAGATGCAATATTTGATGCAAATATCCGATGCAAAAGAGGATGCAACCATGGATGAATAATTGGAAGCAAAAGTGGGTACAAAACTAAGTGCAAAAAAAGAGGAAGCACAAATTGAGGCAGAACAAAAGTGGGTGTTATTATAGATGAAAAAAAACATCAAAATATGACAGAAATGGAGATGCAAAAATGGACGTAAAAATAGATGTAAAAGTTGATGAAAACCTAGATGCAAATGAGGATGCAAACATGGATGCAAAATTAGAAGCATAAGTGGGTGCAAAGGGAGGCACCAAACTAGGCACAAATTGTGGCACATTAAAATTGGATGCAATAGTGGAGATAATGATAGATGCAAAAGAGAATGTAGATATGGATGCAAAACAAGATGCAGAAGTGGATGCAACAAAATAAGATCCAAAAGTAGGTGCAAAACTAGAGACAAACCTTGATGCAAAACTTGGTGCAAAAGGGAAGAAAAAAGTGATGCAGAAGAGGATGTAAAATATCGTGCAAAATTTGATGCAAGTGTAGGTGCAAAAAGTGGATGCAATAGAGGATGCAAAAGTTGGTGAAGAAAAATTAGGTGAAAAACTTGATGCCAAGCCTGGAACAAAACCTAGTGCAATGTATTGCACAAAACTTGGTATAAAACCTGGTACAAAACCCGGTGCAAAACCTATTGCAATACCTGGTGCTAGACTTGGTGTAAGAAATGATGCAAAACTTGGTGAAAATTTTGCATCAAGTTTTGCACCATATTTGACAAATGAACTAAAATAGCACCAAAAATGGGCTCTGGACACAAAAAAGGAAGCGGAAAGGGATGTTAATCACAGGGTTTGTTGTAGTGGTTTAGTGTCCCTGCATCATATATTAGAATTGTTTTTTCAACTTTCGACTGGGAATCCTTGGGTGATTCCATAAATCTGGAAACAAAACTAGCTCCAAACATGATGTTAGGGTTGGTTGTAGTGAGATACAAGAGACTACAAAATAGACTTGTATACAAAGTATAATCAATTAATGGCCCTTCATCTTGTTTCCTCAACTTGGTACCTAAAGAAATTGCAATGTCAACTAGTTTGCAGCTGGTAATTGTAAACTTGTGCAAAATGTTAGTGGCATACTTGTGTTAACAAAAAAAATACAATTCATAGATTGCTTAATTTCAATTCCCAAGTAATAATTCATGAGGCCAAGATCAATCATGTCAAATTCTATTTTCAGGTAGCTTTAAATTATTCTAACATGATATTACCTATATTGAGAAAAACATCAACATAAAGGAAAAAAATGAGAATTTTACCTTCATTAAATGTTTTTGAATAAAGAGTTGGCTCATGGACTCTTCTACGGAATCCATTATTGATGAGGTAAGAGTCCATTTGATTATACCAATATTTAAGAGCTTGTCTCAAGCTATATAAAGCTTTCTTAAACTTATACACTTTATGTTCTTGTCCTGGAATTTTAAAACCAGTTGGGTGATCCACATAAACCTCTTCTTCCAATATGCCATTTAGAAAAGTGGATTTGACATCTAGTTGACAAATTTTCCATTTATTTTAAGTGACTGTGGCCACAATATTTTTGACTGTATCTAACCTTTCTACTAGAGCAAAGGTTTTGTTGTAGTCTATGCCATGCTATTAAGAGAACCCCTTGGTAACCAACCTTGCCTTATGTTACTCAAATTTTCCTTTTTCATTCAATCTGGTCTTGTAGACCTGCTTGACACCAATGTTGGCTTTTCCTTTTGGGATATCAATCAATTCCTAAGTTTCATTCTTCTTTATGGCTGTGATTCCTTGATTCATTGCATCAACCCTATGTTATTGTTTTATTTCCTCCCCGAAGTGGGTTGGTTGACAAGAAAGAAAGGGAAAAATATTTTTGTGCTCAAAATCATGTTCTTGCTCATATATATCCATGATACTTTTGGATTTTTCATTATCCACTAAAGATGATTCACTGTCAGAAGGAGTGCCATTTTCAGAGTGTTGTGGTTCTTCTTGTACCCGCAATTTTGGTATCATTGGTGGATGAAGTTGTTGTTCTGAAGGTTCATCAATTTGTTCACACCAATATTTATTTTCAAAGAACATAACATTTGAATTAACATACATTTATTGGTGAGTGAATCATAGAGTCTGTATGCATTTGATTGTTCGTTGTAGCCAACAAAGAAATATTTTTCACTTCTATTTTCAAGTTTCTTTCGTAACTTCTCTAGAACATCTTCAAATGATACACAACCAAATATGCAAAAGTGAGATACATTCACCTTCTTACCATCTCAAGGCTCTTGTGGTATTGTATCTTTAACACTAAATCTTAGAGATCTATTGAGAATATATATTGTAGTAGGAACAACTCAACCCAATACCTATTGGACAAATCCTTTGCGTGAGACACGCATCTTTCTATATTCAAGATTGAGTACTTTTTGCTTCCATCTACTCCATTCTACTGTGGAGTTTATTTGGTTGTGTTTTGCATGATGATGCCTTGTTGTCGACAAAATGTTGTGAAAATGTTGGAATTGTATTATCATCATTTGTCTGACCAAATTAATTTAAAAAACATACGACTTTGATTTTATTCTTCTTCTTTGAACTATTTGAACTTTCATAAAGTTTCCGACTTGTTTTTAAGAAAAAAAATCCATATTTTCCCTCTATTGTTAGAAAATAAATTGCCACCAATTTTTTTATAAATGTATTGGTCCACAAATATATGTGTGGACTAGTTCTGAGGATTATTTTCCTTTACTAGAAGATATAGGAAAGTTCTATGTTTTATTCTTTCTAAGAATACAAACTTGACGTTGAAAATATTGTCCATTCACAAGAGGAAGACATGTGACCATTCAATTATTGTAAAGAAGGATAAGACCCTTGAAGGAAATATAATCATTTCTAGAGTGCCATAAATGTGAGTCATATTTATTTGAACCATCATGTGTGGAAGATTGTGATAGATTGTACTTCTAAGATTCAAAGGGAACATTCTATTCCTGGTCTTTCCTAACTTGGCTAGAAGTCTTATACTCAGATATTTTTCATAAATATAAAATGTTGACCCTTAAAATATCACATTATAACCATGTTCCATCAACCAACCTATGCTAATGAATTGTTTCTTCGAGTGTGGAACATAAGAAACATGATATATATTTTTTGTTGTTTTTCTTTAGTAAAAACAAACACAATACCTTTCCATTACCTTTTACACAAGAATGTTCACCTAAGACTAATTTCATATTTGATAGAAACATTAATGCAAGTAATCATATTTTTGTTACCTATCATATGTTTGTTGTAGCCATTATCTAGCAACTAGAGGTCCTTGTTGTAATTTTCTTCAAAAACATGGCAGGAAAGAAACATGGATATAGAGGATTTTCTTTCATTGTTGGAGATATGGGCACCACCTCTGTATTGATATGACTATTTCTTCTGGCATTCATGTTTATAGTGTCCAAATTTTTTGCAGTACTAGCACTAGACATTAAGTTTTTTTCTCTATTTTATACTTCTTTCTGTTTGATTTCGCAAGGGACTCAAATGCCCTGGTTGTTCTAGTCTGAAACCTTTTGGTGCATGATGCTTTGTGGATCTTCCTCTACTTATTCCTTGTTTTTCTTTTTCTTCTATATCATTTTCCTATTCCTCTACCAAGAGAGGCATGCACCTTTAAATCTTGTTTCATCGATCTTTCTTCCAAGTTAAGTTGTGCTTCATGTGACAAAAACAATCCAGTCAACAGATATACTAAAACTTTTGTAAGATATTTCATTTCCAAAATCACTGTTACAACAATTTCAAATATTTTTGGGAGACTTTGGACAACTTTTTCAACCATCTTCTCATCTGCAATCGTTTCACCAATAAGCCTAATTTGATTGATGATGACCATGACTGTAATCATGAATTGATCAACATTCTTTATGTTAGATATTTTTAGTGTTTCATAATGAGTCCTCAATGTCTGTAGTTTAACAATTTTAACTCTATCATTACCTTGATATGTATCTTTTAGAATATCCCAAGCCACATTTTTTGTTGTTGCATTAGTTATTTTGACAGACATAGAGTCATCAACCAAATCCTTGATCCAACACATGGCTTGGTTCTCCCTCTTTCTCTATTAGGCAACTACGTTTTTCTGAGCATTGATCATGGTTGTTTCCTTCTTGACTTGGCTCATCATAGTCATTTCGCATTGTATCCTAGCATATATGGGCCTATAGATAAGTCTTCATCCATAATGACCAAAATTCATAATTTTTTCCAAGCAGAATCGGTGCCTGTGGCAAAGCATTGGATGAAGCCATCATTTACCCATAACAAGGTGGTGTATCTTCCAAGACTTTTCATACTTTCCTTTTAGAAAATTTTGTTGACATTTCATGCTTTTCTTTTATGTTGTGAGGTTGTTTCTCTTACTACAAAGTCTCACGGTGTTTTAAAAATTTTTCTTGCATGAAGTGTCCAACGATGTCATTGCACCTTCTCTTGCTTATGGGGTGTGATGTCTTCACATGGTCTTTGGCTTTTGGGGTGCAATGTTGTTGCATTGGCTTTGGCTTCTGGATTGTGATGGTCGCACTATCTTTAGCTTATGGGGTGCGATGGTTGCATTGTCATGGAAACGACAGACTTCTTGCCATGAACGATGTTTTTTTACAATTGGCTTCTTCTTCTCCCAAGCTGCCACTACATTCTCCTCCTCGAGCTCTCGTTCTCTATGCTTTCTCTCTGACCACATCAATTTTCAAATACTGCTCTCAAGAAGTCTTATGCAACCTCATGCTCTAATACCATGATAAGGATTGAAAAGTGGAAACATAGACAAGAATGAACTGGAACATAGAAGTGGAGCGAATTTCTCTTCAAAATATTTAGTAACAGATAAATACATTACATAGGAGACAAAGGAACATGCAACAATAACTAACTAAACTAGAACTCAACTAATTAAACTTAACTAAAACTAACTATGACTAAGTATGACTACTAGTTCACAAAGATGAGATAGGGAGATTAATATCTCAACAAAATATGGTTGGATCATCGTCCCTAACGATTTTATAATTAGCTCTTCCGGGTAGACAATCACTAAACATTATATTAACTCCCTTTCGGCACATCAAACCTTCGAGTGAATTCGGTTGTCTAACTTGGAGTTGAGTACCATATCACCGAAACAATAGTACTTTACATGTTATATGGTGAACGCAAACAGTGGAATCGTCATTTAAAGGACAATTATTATATAACTTGGATAAATCCATGAGCAATGGTACCAAGAGTAGGATAAATTGTAATATCCACAATCAAACCAACTATTATAACGCAAGGACTGGTGCGATGTAAAATAAATGGAATTACATTCATATGCCAACAACCAAGCAGTATATGAAAATCGTAAAGGGAAACCCAACTCAATCAAGTCAATGACTAAACTGAAATAGTAGATTGAATTGGTTATCCACTCTTGAAATTAATATAATGATCAGATTACTGTCCAAGACCTCACTAACATGAGTTGCGGGTCAACACTCAATTAGATTCATATGGTGCCATTTAATAATGGGTTGAGTAAGTTCTGAGGTAAGCAATTTCTGTAATAAAAATTTACTCAATCATAGAACAATGTAATGCCCATGGTGAGAACATCGAAAGAGATGTATATATAATCGTAATAACGTGGAAATTAGTTGGCAAGGATTTATAGACTAGTTTATTCCCTCGTTCATGGTACCGTAACATATATATGCTGCTAAGGTTTAGGTCAGAACTTAGGGCGCTATATTATAACCCTTTCTGGATCTTCTAAAACCTATGGATGGCTGGTTGAAATTATTGGCGTTCCTCATATATTATCAATAACAGAAGGAGAACGATGTGCAGTAAAAACCGATGTGCATAAATAGTTATGGCTTGTGAACTCATATTGATCATGAATTCGAAGATCCTTGAGTATCCTAATCGACACAAACTATCCTCTACCTAAGATTTGAGATTGTAGACATCGAGTTAGATGAATTATTGTGTTCTGAATTCCAAGCACCTTGGAAATGACGGGTGGAATGGTATGGTTGATGGTTGCTATTATATTTAAGACGAAGAAATCACCTTGCTCTATCTAAGGTAGGACCAGATGTTGAACAGTCATAGGGAGATGATCACCGTGTGACTTGTTAGTAATATGAATTAAACATTTTTTATATATAAAATTAGCACAATTATATTTATATTAAATTAGTAGAACTATATTGATATGAATATAAATGTGATTGATAAATGCCTATAATTATATATCTACTAATATCAATATTATTAATATTATAATAACTTTAGTTATTAATATATTATTAAAATATTATATAATAATAATAAATAAAAATAATGAACAAAATTTTAAAATAATTTCTAGAAATAAATAATTCACACGTAAGAAAAAATTATAGAAATTAGTTAAACACTATTTTATTTAATATTTAAATTATTAAGTATTTAAAGAAGTAATAAGAATAAATGAAATTATTTAATATGATAAAATAACAAATACATATAACAAACAAAAGCCAAAAATATTACTAAAATTAATAATCTAAATATTTAATTATTACCATAGAAAATATAAACAATGTAATCATAGGAAAAAGTAAAGGCAGTGAAGAGGACATAAATTTAGGAGTTGTCTTTAGTGCGACTTTTTGGACTTTCCGGTGTCGGAATCCGGTGGAAAAATTTGAGTTGAAATCTTGATTTGTGTTATTTAAACTATTTTTTTTACTGTATATATGGACTCAACACCTTCAAAAACCCCTAAGGCACTTCGATTGTGCAAGGGTTACCTATCAAGCTTGTGATTTCAATAAATTCTTGTTGGATTTGATAGAAATTAGACCAGAAAAACCCACCCGAAAAGCTTTCAAAAAGTCGCACTAAAGAAAACTCGATAAATTTATGCATGATCGACAACCATTGTGAATAGCTAACAATAATTGACAATAGTTAACAAAGGACGATTCTGACAATCTCTGTCGCAATGAGACAAAAAAAGGAAAACAAATTTTGAACATTACGAGACCAATGACAAGAACGCATAATTTACTAACATTGAAAGAAATAAAAAACATATTATGAATGTTGAGAGATGTTTCAGTAAAGGTTACATAAAAACTATAATTCGACGTGTTTCGAACCATCTAGTGTGGTTCATCTTCAGGACAAGATGAAGAAACAGGTCATGGCATTATATTAAATAGATGAAGAAAGATGTTTTCTAGCAATTAGAATATAACTGTTAGTTTTGACAAAATAATTATCATTAATTAATAACAATTTTTTTAATTAAAATAATGTAATAGATGCAAAATTAGTTGTAAATAAAGAATCAAATTAATTTTATTGTTATTATTATTATTTTAATCAAAAAGAAAGTTAGAAACAACAAGGTCAAAACTTAATTTATTCTAAATAATAAAACTAAGAAATAGTAATAACAAAATGGAAAATAAAAATTAAATAATAAATAACCAAAATAAATTTAATAAGGTCAAACTTAACTATTCTAAACAATAGAACTAAAAGTAATAATAATAAAATGAAAAAATAAAATACCACTCAAATAACCAAATAACTCAATTTTATTATTAAATAAAAAAAATAAAATAGTAAGGTAAAAAAATGAATAGTAAATAAATAAGAAATAAAGGAAATACAAAAACTCTGATTAGAATTAATAAATAATAATTTTAATATTATAAAAAATTAAGAATACAAATTAGGGATCCAACACTTGTTAATACTCCAACCATCATCTATATTCAGATTGACCAACCTCCGTCCAATTTCCAAGGCCTCCCTAAACTTACAATGATGAAAATGATCAATCCTTGCAATGACCCTCGCCTCTTCAATGTAGATGTGATGATTTATTTTCTCTACATGTTCTGCCAAAGTGGAGGAGTGGGACCTTCCATGTCTCATGTTAGTTGCATGCTCAAGAATTCTTTGATTAATTGAGCTACCAGTTCCACCAATGTATGGAGCCCCGTAGGAGCAAGGGATGACATGAACACCTTTCCCATCATTAGGGTTCACAGGGTCCTTCACTGATATTAGAGAGATTTGGATAGTGTTTAGACGCCTAAATGATGAAAGAACCTTATCCTTATTTAATATCTTAGCAATCTTGTATGTATAAACATATTAGCCACTATTGGGGAAAGTCGGGAATCCATAATAACTCCATAAGTTTGTTCATAAAATTCACCCTCAAAACTGAAGAAAGTAGAAGTAAGAAAAATTTCAACCAAATAAGTTGCATCTAGGTCTCTAATGCACTTGATGACTTCAATGACCTCCTTAATGGGGATATTAGTGTACAAGGAGACCATATCGAAACTCACCAAATTATCACCAGGATATAGCCTTATACCCTTTAATTCATTGACAAACGAAGACGAATCTTTGACAAAGGATTCAGTCTTGCCAAAAAGATGTTTTACCTTATTAGCTAAAAACTTAGCAAGAAGATAGATTGGCCCTTCAATTGTGTTGACAATGAGACACAGGGGAGCCCCTTCCTTATGGATCTTTCGAAGACCATAAATCCTAGGAGTGATAGGTCTACTCTCAACATATTTTTAATGAGGTATATTTTATTTCTAACAATAAGAACACATTGCACAACAAAATCTATCTTTCCACACTAGATGAGAACATAATTTTTAGATGCGAGCCTCTTCCAACATACGCCTAGAGCGGTGGAAAAAGTAATACCAATTCAAGTCAGCAAGATAATGATCACAATACTTCACACTTTCAACCAGCCCCTTCTCGTTTTCCTCCCTAATTCTCTGTGGTGCAAATGATATAAATTTTAAACATCAGATTTAGTTCAATTCAAAACAAGGATATGATCATCAACAAAATCAATATGGAAGGCATGTCTTCTATCAAACATTGCGTGAATAAAGGTAAAAAACTAATGGTTTCCGCAATAGATTTAATTTCTTTCATGTAATACAAACGATGATTGTTCTCCATATCTACGAATCACTGACAAAAAGATACAATTAAAATCAATACATTCAATCAAAATAAATAAACAAAAATGAAACCGTTGATCTTTTATTTTGGTTCTTTCATATACAAAAATAAATGTAATAGGATTCGAAAGGAGAAAAGAAAGCAAAAACAAGTACAATTCAACTAATGAAACAAAAAAAATACCACAAAACATTTATTATCACATGCAATTGGTTTGAAACACTCAATTTACTTACTTGACCAATCAAGAAATCTATTAAAAACAACAACAAGCAAAACAAAGAATTCATCAAGGTGCATACAAATAATTGGAAAATTTGACAAGGATAGAGAGAAGTATTCTTCTTTTTGGTTAAATACATGCATAGAAATAATTGCAAGCAAAAGAAAAAAATCATGAATAGTGAATTTTATTCAAGACAAATACCCGAAAAATGATATTGGCTTCAGTCTTTCCTCCCCGTTCTTTCTAAGTGTAACATATGTATTGTCTTTCATTTTTGCATAACGTTAAAAAGAAAAAGGTGGTATAATCTGCAAAGAATCTATTTATTTCATTCTTGATATAGTTGTAAATGTCACACCCTACCTCCCTTTATCTCCAATATCTACAATGGCTCATTGCAAAGTCATCCCTTGTGATTTGTGTATTTTCAGTGCCCATCCATTTTTAAAGGAATTTGTGTCATACTCCCTTTAACAATAGGTGAAATCGGTAGAATAAATGGAAAATCCATATCAAATGGAACACAATAATACTTTTCAAATAGAAATGTAACAAATTGTGGAAGTCGTGCCGGCTTTGAACTAGGCATAAAGAAAATATTTTAAATATATTCAAGTGCACCATTAACCAGGCAAACTTCGACCCACAAATTACATGTTAAAATAAAATACTCTCCATGACATAACAACACTTTACATTCCAACACATCATCATCACTATCACTTATTTATGTTCTTCTACTGCATTCTACAACACATCTCACAATAAAAGAATTTAATGATTTAAGCATCCTTCGATTATGGAAATTGACAAGATTATTCGTCGCAAGTAAGTGAAGAGAAGAATCAATAAAATCCCTTTCCTATGGATCCAATAAATTATTAACACAAATCATAAGAAGAGCCCAATCAAAAATAAAAGGCTCTGCATTTCTAATATTGATTAAAAAATTGCGAAAAGACACTTGCCTCAAATCATCTCCTTTCTACCTATAAATTTTGTCTAGATTCACAACAATGTTAAAGACTTTCTACAAAACTTTCCCAGTTGTTGTACCTATATACAAGGGTTTATCCCTATAGAAGGTCGTTGGGCAAGGCCACCCATAGGAATGTGAACCTACCACCAAAAGGACAATCCTTGTTTTCAAGAAAGGCTTCTCACAAACGATAATCTATTTGTATGAATAGCCTTGAACCTATAAAACTTGTCTCATTTGTCAATATATATCAAACGTGCATAACTTCTTCATGAAACACTATGAAAGACTATCCACACAATGGCTTCCTATATTTTATAGGAATTTTTAAAGAAGAATGTATTTTTTTGCCATGTATGTTAATAGCAACAATACGAGTTGGTGCAAGAAATAACAAAGGAATTTTACCATCCGTTCTTGAACTAGAAAGAGCATTAGAAATACATTCAATGAGAGAATACTTCCAAGTTCCAAAAGTACCTAGAATATTCATTTTAAAAGCATCATCATTGCCACCATTAACAAAGTGTCGAAAATTTCAAAAGAAGCTAGTTGTTTTTCTAATAGAGAGGATCGTGACAAATATGTGTCCGTAACGAAGCTGCAATTAAGAACTCTTGAAAGCTGTGCATATTTAAAAAAATGATCCCTTCCTCTAAAAAATCATTTGAGACCATCATTTCCTACCAATTATAATCAATATCAAAATACCTTCTACCAAGATTATGAAGGTTTGAATTGTTTACATAGCTTGGAGGAACTAACCGTGAAAGGATTTGCAACTAGTCTAAATCTCAATCAACATTTCCTTCATGTATAAGTGGATCCACATCTTATTTGTTTCCTTCTTTTGGAAAAGAGCCTCGATCAACATGCCACACTCCATATCTCCAATTCCTCTAATTCTCAACAACACTTTCAGTAAACAACCTGATATCTGAACCAATGTCATGAAACGACTTGTATAAAAGAAACTCACTCCAACAAAATGTTTCAAACTCTTGCGACCCTTGATCGGGAACAACATAAAATCGTGTCCAAACAAGAATGATATCATGGTTATCTTGTGGCCTTCATTTCTCCTGCCTAAGCTTCATCTCAAAACTCCATGATCTTGTTGTTTCTATCAAGCATAAATGTTCCAAAAAATTGGGTCTGCTTTGATAAACGTGAATGCAATTGTATTCACACAAAGATTTATTCAAATGTAAGGAAATCGTTTAGCACAATTTCTTCCCAACATTCAATGAGAATAATTTGTTACTACAGAAAACAAGAGGCATCTTTAACAACAAATGACATGTTCCTTGAGCTCTAATCTTATGCTCAACAAGAATTTCAGCAAGGAACATTATATATGGAGATAATCGAGCCTCAGAACCACTCCCACCATCAACAATGGTCAACATTTCATGATAAATTTCTAACCTTCCCTATGCATTTGAAGCATATTTTGAAATATCCTTCAAAACTTGATGTTGAGAAAGAACTGACTAACAATGAACATCTTCTCGCCATTTTGTTAAAGCATCAACATTGTCAACATCTAAAAGATCATCATTTCATGTCACTTCATTTTTTTTCCCTTTTTCATCTATTCACAATGTTGACTATGCAAAAACATCCCATGGAGCATGACAACGACATAAAAGGACAGACCCTTTTTTCCATAAACAAGTATCAACACTACATTTTGTATGCCTTCAGACATGGTTCACTAAATGCTCATAATATTCTTTGGGATTGCAAGAAAAAGTTGTTGAGTACTCGAAAGACATGGATCATCATTTAGAGTTTGAGGGATCATGACATTTCAATGATGTATGTCATGTAGATTCCAGGTTGTAACATATTTTTCAATGTAGTGATTTGTTGCACTGACACCATTGGCATTTGACCAATCCAATGTTTCCATATCTAGTGCTTTAGGCAAACACACAAATTCATGGATTTGGGCCAAACCTCTATATTGCCACTCATACCTCACAAAATTCAAAACATATAGTTAGCATATAATAACCAACCATAACAACATACCTTTCATTTCAAATCATTAAAAAATCATCGAAATGGAACAACAACACAACTATACCAAAATTCTTTAGCACCAAGATATCTCTGCAAGACTACGTCACGAAAGATGTTGAGCCTTTAGTGCATGTATATAGCAACTATATGTGGGTACTAAATAAAATTTTGAATATTTTTTCCATGATCACTTTGTCAATGAGAATATCTACTTGAAGGCATAACATTATTCAAATAAGGGAACTTTGTGTCATATGCACTTAAGGTAAAAAATAAATTAGGGCATCCCAACTGGTTGATCATGTCAGTTAGTTCAGAACAAAACTTTGTCCAATAAGCACTTGTACCCCTAATACAAGATCCAAAATGCATTAATTTCTCAACCAACTTATTATTTGATAGATCAGGAAGTTGTTGATGTAGCTCCCAAACAATTGTAACCACATTTTCATGAATATTTCTCTTCAAGAAGAAAGAAGCTTTTCTCTGACCATGACGTAGCATAATCATATTCAATAAGAAATATCAAAATTGATGATGGCTTCCAAATATTTGATCATAAAATTTCAATAGATGCAAACCATATTCATGCATCTCAACATTGAAAATATGACGATACAACTAATAAATATCACCTGTATGGAATAAAGTGTGGAATTCCATATCTAGGAGTCCTTCAATGTTATATTCATTAATGGGAGATGTAATGATATCTGTCTAAACTATTGGTTCAACATACATTCTATTTTTATTCTGAATAAATCTTCTCATCCAATCAACTTTTGTGGATTCATTAGGCATGCGAGAAAGAAAGGATGACAGGTGACAATGCAAATAATTAGCCCCATCTGTTTAAATATCTGCATCCATCCTAACTATTCCATCAACACCACTATCAACATCTTATAACCTGCTAGAAACATCAGTAACTATTTTCGAGAGAGAAACAACTAAATCCATGTCAATTTTAACATCCCTATAGTACTTGTCCATTTCAATTTTATAACATAATGGATCCATCACATGTTCTCCCTTGACATATCATTCATGCTATTCATATCAAACACCTTGCCTTTTCACAATCAATAAATCTAGTTGTTCAACAGGTCGTGGAAGCTTCATCGCAATCAAAGAAATATCTTATGGAAAACTTATCATGTGGTAGTTATATTTATATTGAAAACCACGAGCATGTGTCACTTTCAATATTGGATTTACCCACACTGTCAACATCTCTTCAACTTGTGTCAAAGCTCTTAGAACCTCATGATTGTCACCTGTATCAATGTTGTTAAAGTGAGAAAAGTGACGAGCACATTTCTCACATTTACATGTTTTACAAATGAGCCCTTCATTCAATATGAAAGATTGTATACGATGATAACATTAATTGCACATATGGAACATATGTACAACAAAGCAACTTTCCATCCTCAACCAAAACCTTTTATGCACATTGATGAGCCTCATCACTGGGTAATTATATGGGCCTTAATTCACCTCCTAGATTAGTCAAAGCAGCTTTTATCATAACCTATTACATGTTTTTAATTATATTTTGTTGATGAGATACGTAAGAGTTGGATATTATTCCTAGTGGACTAATATGCATTGAAAGCAGGATTGAAGGAAAAAATCAAGGAATTTTTGAAAATACTAAGGTTAAAACTTGAATGGGACAAGGGAGAGGGATTGTACGAGGTAAATCCTCCTCATTTACTTATACTCCATTCAAATATTCCTATATCCATCACACCAGCTCGGAGTGCAAGCAACCAAGCCATGAGGATTAGAAGGCAGTCGAGCAAGTGAGAGACAAAGAGCTAGTTTATCTCGAGTTCGAGAGCCAAGCCTCCTTGATTTTAAGGAAGTCATTGGGGACTTCAGTTGTATAAGTAGAGAGGCCTAGAGCCTCATGAGGATTCAAATTTTTGTTGTAAAAATCTAATATATTTTCGAGCTCCAGACTTGTGAAAGTTTTATTGATGTAATTTTATGTTTTGGTAATAAGAATGAGTTTTTCTTTTGAGCCAACACAGAGTTATCTCAGAGGTCTAAAGCTCTTGCGTTAGGGCCCAACCCTAGCAGCCAAGGTTTTTCTTTATTTTATGTTTATGTTTAGATTAGTCTCATAGATTCATTGTTAATTTTCTTTTAGATGTGTTTTCATTGTAAGTAGTGTAGATTTGATTGTTTGTTTATTAGTTTGCTTCCATTTCTGCCTTACTTTAATAGCGGGTTAGCAGGGATAAAGGGAGTACCACAAGGTTATAAGTGGGTGTCTTGGCCTCAGTTCCTCCCTTTGGTATCATGATTTGAGGAAGGGACCCTTATGCAACCCCAACAACACAGATTTCTATTTCTTCCATAAGCTTTAGAGGTTATTGTATTTAAGCTAGCATTTGATCAGTTTTGCAAAGTAGGATTTTGTTTCCATCTCTTATATATCCACTCTTGCAGTAGACCTCATCCATGCTTTCATGCCTTTCAGTAGCTTTCCTCCTCCATAGTGTAGGCAGTTAGTTCCTTAATTATGCTTTTCTAAGTGATGAGAATGCTTCTTGTTTTCATAGCTTTGGAGGAATTATACATGTTCTATGCAGAGCGGGTGCTTCAGGAGGAGACAAAGACTTCATAGCTAGCAACCACCTTCCACTCCATCCACCATAGTCATTCCTTACTTTCACTATCACCTTCTCTATTTTTCATCATCTTTCATAGAAATTCTTCCAAGCGCATTGAGCGAATCCAACCATCCTCTATCTTTGTTGTTGATTTATGAGTGATCCTAGACCTTTCCTCACTTCATTACACCCATATACCACCTTCCCTAAGCCTTCCATCACCTCGAACACCTTCCATTTTTATTTCGGCTCTGTGCTGTAGCTTTACAAGGAATCCTTTAGGTTTTTAGTACATCCAGTAGGTTTTCCTAAAATGGCCTATTTTGAGGCTGAATTGAGGGAAAACCTCTAAGAAGTCACCAAAATCCTCCCAAGGGTCTCCCACACCATCCAAACATATCCTAACCCTTCCATCCATCCTCTAACATCCTTAATTCACCTCCCACATCACTAAAAGAAATTAGTTTGCATACTTGATTTTGCATGAAAAGACAAAAAGACAAAAATAGATTTATTTCAGTCCCTTTACTTGCACATTAGTGAGGTTTGATGCTTCTTACTTCCATGCTTATATAGTAGCATTTGGTTCATGATAATTTAGCATTATTGCAAAGCATAGTTTCTTGGTAGTTAATTAGGAAATGGTGTGATTTTACATTGAACTTCAGTCTTTTCCAATATTGCAGTAGAGTAGCTCTCCCTTAGAGTAGATTTCCCTTTCCTCCATCAAGAAACCAAGCTTCTTGTGATTCCATAGAATTCAGGCTTGAAAAACCCAGTGGTCTCTTGCTAGCCCAACCATGAAAAAAGGCGTAACCATCACTGTTACTTGTGTATACAACACTGTCACCTCCAAGTTTTTACAAACCCTGAGTTGATAAGGTAAAGATGGTAGCCCAGGAGTTGCAACATTATTGCTAAAATACTGGTGCTCATTGATTTTTTGGCACCGTTGCTAGGGAGGTGTCTAAGTAATATGTGAATACTTCTTCTTTCTTATATTACTTGTCTCTAATATTCTACCATTAGTTTATTTATGCAAAAGTAATTTAGTTGCTTCCTTTTTCATTCTAGATTTTCTGCTCTCCTTTCCATTTTTGCAAGCAAGATTTCAACTCAGCGAGTAGTTTTTCACTGAGTCAGTAGTTTTCATTTAATCAACAATTTCAATTCTGCAAAGTACTTTCCAAGTTTGAAAAAAACACAAAACCAACCCAAAAACATTTCCTCTCATGCCTCGTAGGAATAGGGATAACTTAGGGATTTTTTTTCCAAATTCGCCCATTACATCAAATAGCCAACCTTCCCTCTTCTTTAGTGGCTGCGAACTGAAGGAACCCTTAGGTGAGCAAACTCAAATATTTGAAGAACTACAAGGGAAGAAGAGGAAGAAGAACCCATTCCTAATGAACCAATGGCTGAAAATAGAAATGATAGAGGGAATAGAGAGAGAGTTGAGGGTGCCTTCCCCATCAGGGAAACCAATGGGGACACTAAGATGAAAAATATAAGCCCCTCTGCCCTACCTCATTTCCATGGCTTGACCACAGAATATCCAAACACTTTCCTATTTGAGTTTGTTGTTATATGCCGAACCTATGACTATACAGATGATGAGTAGAAGTTAAAACTATTTCCATCTACCCTCAAGGATGTAGCATTGCACTGGTTAATGGGTTTACCTAGGGATAACATCACAACTTGGGCTCAGATGCAGCAAGCCTTTAACAATAAGTATCGAGACTACTATTGGCCAGAGGATACGAAAGAGGAAATTTTTAGGATGACCATCGGCAATGATGAATCCCTAGAGGATTACGAAGAAAGATTCCAGCTTAGTTACAAAAGGGTTAGGTGCAAACTTGACCTTGTGTCACTAAAGTTGGTCTTGCTTAGGGGAGTAAGGGAATATCTTCTGGATACCCTACACTTGTAAGCAGGAGGAGATATCTACCAATTACCCTATGAGGATATCAAGGCTGTCTTTAGAAACCATTCTATGGTAGCTAGGAAAAAGGGTAGGGGTAGTGAACCTATGGTCAGTACATCCTCTACCAACTCATCCATCAAGGGTGAAATTGGAAACATGGTGGAAGATTTAAAAAGTGATATGATGCAAACCCTTGCCTTGAAAATGGACACTATGCATATTAACAGAAAGCAGGAGGATGCAGAGAGAGGCTTGGCCATTTTTTGTCCTAGATGCACGAGGAGGCATTCTAGGAATGGATTTCCATTGAATTCTATTGAAATTTTCTAAGTCTGTGAAGAAAACCACTCCACAAAAAAGTGCCCTTCTTTTCCTGGACTCAAATCTCTATATTAAGGAGCTGAAGGGGTCATTGAGAAACTCTGCTACATAAACCAAAAGGATACCTCATGGGCCTAGACCATACCACTGGAGCATGCAAGTATCATCCCATGCATAGTACAGCCCCAACCAAAGCACAACCATACCTTCTTGCGGACCACCTGCTCAGCCTTCTTGGTCTACACCCCCTGCTTCGTCCTTTTCATCCCAGTATCACTCCCAGCCAGCCAGCTAGTCATTTCAACCATATGCTCTGCCACAACCTCAGTGTAATGCACCACCCCAGGGGTGGAGGCCCCAATACAACAATTCTATAGCTTTATTGCCTCCACCACCTACCCAACAACAGCTGCTTCACCTTGCTCCACCAAAGCAACCCTAGATGCTTGTGCAGCCAAATATGAACCCGAACAATAGACAGGCTCAGCAGGTATGTAGTGGAGAGATATCACATACGGCTTATGTTGTGGAAATATAGGAGATTAACCTGAGACTTGGGAGAGTTCTCCTGGATAACTGGCCTCCACCTCCACCTAAGGAGGTTCAGTAAGAAAGAGAGGAAAGCATTCTTAAAGTGAATCCACTTTTTCCTAAGAGATTAACCCAACCACTCCAGCCTAGCCCAGAAGAGATTGAACTTCTAGGAAAATTGAAAAATCTATGTGTAAAGATTCCACTTCTCCAAGCAAGAAAAGATGTTTCTATTTACAATAAGTTGATTAAAGAGAAGTGCTTCAAACATCTAGGGATATGAAGAAGGGATTCCCCTACCATTAATGTCATTGGACAACTATCTGACTTAATGTTGGGGCAGGTAATCTGTCCAAAGTATTTGGACCCTAGAAGCCTTGTAATAGATGTGCACATCAATGGCACCATTGTCCCACACACTTTGATCGATATTGGGGTTTCCATTAATGTGATTAACAAGGAAACCATGCTCAAGCTCAACCTCCAAGGTTCATTGGGGAAGACCACAACAGTTATGCAACTTGCAGACCACTACACAGTAACGATGTGATGGTCTCCATTGACTCTTGGGAGTACCCTGCAGATTTCCTAGTTCTCCAGCCTAAGGCTAAGCTTACTCGTTACCCTCTCATCCTTGGGAGACATTGGTTGGCCACTGTTGATGCTTACATTAGCTACAAAGCTGAGAATAGACCATTGAGAATGGGCATATGTCAAGCAGTTCGTCCTATACCCTCTTGCTCAACCATCTATAGAACATGATTTACCTTTATGGTTGAAGGAGGAGGAAGAAGATGAATTTTATTTCGCCCAACTTTATACTTTAGAAACAACCATGGGAGGAGCATAGGAGGATGAAGATGATTTGATTGAACACCTACTCCAAAGTCCAACTCCTAATACATTTCCCTTAGATGACGTAGTAAAGGAAACCTAAAACAATCATCCAATTGGCCTATCCTTGGTTGATTCCAACCCCCTCCATGTAAAAACCATAGAATTCAGCCCTTGAGAACCTTGAAAATAAATCCATCTCTTTCTGCTCTCTAAGAAGAGAAGTTATGGAACATGCTAAAGGAACATCTAGATGCCTTCGCTTGGAGTTGCAAAGAAATGAAGGGAGTACACCCCTTAGTGTTTACTCACCACATATACATCAAAGAGGGTTGCAAGCCAATCTTGTAGCCCCAAAGGAGGATGAATCGAGCGCTTAAAGATATAGTGAAAGAAGAGTTGCAAAAACTGTTAGATGTAGGATTCATTTACCCTATCTCTGATAGTGAATGGGTCTCTCCTTTGTTGTTATTTCCAAAGAAAATGGTAAATGGAGGATTTGTTCTGATTATAGGGAGTTGAAAATAGCCACAAAGAATGACCATTTCCCTCTACCCTCCATTGACCAAGTGCTAGAAGGCCTAGCAGGGAAAAAGTTTTTCTCTTTCCTAGATGGGTTCAGTGGGTACAACCAAATCCAGATCCGCGTGGAAGAGTAGGATAGAACCACCTTCACTTGTCCTTAGGGCACTTTTTCCTATAGGGTCCTTCCTTTTGGCCTATGCAATGCTCCTGCCACTTTCCAGAGAGCAGTCCTGACTATTTTTGCCGAGTTATTCCATGATGTGGAAATTTATATGGATGATTTTACACCTTATGGCTATGATTTTCAAGAGGCTCTGTCCAACCTACGAAAAGTACTGCACAAATGCATTGGAATGAACCTATATCTCAATCCCAAAAATGTGAATTCTTGATGACTGCAGGGACCATGGTCGATCATTCAACATCTCAGCAAGGACTGCAGGTGGACCCAAAACAAATAGCTATCATCCAAAGGGTCCCACCTCCTCAAAACTAGAGAGATTTAAGAAGTTTCCTAGGGTTAGCTGGATAATACCAAAGGTTCATAAAGGACTTCAGCAAGCTAGCCCCTCCATTATTTGGTTTGTTGGCCAAGGAATCTGAGTTTATATTGTCAAAAATTTTTCAATAAGCCTTAGACACCCTAAAGGACAAGTTATCCACTGCACCGATTCTCCGAGGCCCAAATTAGGCCCTTCCTTTCACAAAGCCATAGGAGCAGCCCTATGTCAGATAGATGAAAAATTGCTTTATGATATCCACTTTATAAGTAAGAATATGTCAAAGGCTTAACTAAATTAAACAGTGACTCAAAAGGAACTCCTGGTTGTTGTGCATTCATTGAACAAATTTAGGCATTATATTATAGGCTATCAAACATTAGTGCATATTGACCATGTTGTAATCGAATATTTAATGAATAAACTAGATGTGAATCCTCAGTTATAAGATGGTTACTTTTATTACAATAGTTTGATCTATCTATTGTTGATAAGCCTCGTAAGGAAATTGTTGTTGCAAATTGTTTGTCCAGATGAAATTTGCCTATAGGAGAAGAAGGAATGGTTGATGACTAATTACTGGATGAGCACTTATTTTCTATTTCAGTTCTCTCTCCATGGTTTTCTGATATAGAAAAATATTTGGTATTTGCACAGTTCCCACCAAACGTGTCCTCCAAAGGGAAGAGAAAGATAGTGAGGAAGAGCGCCCACTTCACTTAGATTATGGGAAAACTCTTCAAACTTGGCCCAAATCAAATCTTGAGAAGGTGTGTCACGGAGCAAGAAGTCTTTGACAACCTTCTAACCTATCATGATGGGCCTTATGGAGGTCACTTTATAGAAAATAGGACAACATTCAAAGTGTTACAAGCAGGCTATTATTGGGCCACTCTTCATCAGGATGTGAAAAGATATACTAGCTAGTTTGATCAGTGCCAAAGGATGGGAAGGCCTACTCCAAGAGATGAAATGCCTCTGCAGCCTTAGGTGACTTTTGAGCCATTTGGCAAGTGTGGCATGGACTTCACTGGACCTAATGACCCTCCTTCCAAAAGAAATCAGTACATCATTGTATGTGCTAACTATCTAACTAAGTGGGCTAAAACCAAGGCAATTAAGGCAACAACAGAAGAGAAGGTAGTTGAGTTCCTAAGGGAGAATTTATTTTACAAATTTGGGTACCCTAGAGAGCTAGTCATAAACCAAGGCATCTAGTTCACCTCCAACATGATTGAAGATGTGCTCAGCCACCACAAAATGAAGCACAAAACCTCAACTCCCTATCATCCACAAGCTAATGGACAAGCAAAGGTGACCAATAGAGCACTGGAGGGCATCTTTACGAAAGTGGTAAGCAGCAGCAGGAAGGATTAGGTAGATAGACTAGTTGAGGCCACCTGGGTCAATAATACCACCTGGAAGACTACCACTAGATTCACACCTTATGAGCTGGTCTATGGTAAAAAATCCTTGTTCTCCATTGAATTTGAGAATAACACATTAAGGATGGCAGCCCAACTAGATCTAGATCTTAGTAGTGCACAAAAAGAGAGATTGTTCCAATTGAATGGTTTGGATGAGTTCAGAATGTAGGCCCTCCTACATGCAGAGGTAATTCAACTTCAGAGGAAGATATAGTATGATAATAACATCAAGGAAAAGTGATTTCAAGAAGGTGATTAAGCTTTGTTATATGATTCTAGGTATAAATACTTCAAGGTAAAGTTAAGGAAAATATGACTAGGACCTTATGTTGTAGAAAGATGCCATGATATTGGTTCAGTACAAATTAGAACCATAGATGAAGAGCCCATTCTTTTACTTGTTACGGGACATCAACTGAAAATTTACAAGAGATCTCATCCATGCTTTCATGCCTTTCAGTAGCTTTCCTCCTCCATAGTGTAGGCAGTTAGTTCCTTAATTATGCTTTCCTAAGTGATGAGAATGCTTCTTGTTTTCATAGCTTTGGAGGAATTATACATGTTTTATGCAGAGCGGGTGCTTCAGGAGGAGACAAAGACTTCATAGCTAGCAACCACCTTCCACTCCATCCACTATAGTCATTCCTTACTTTCACTATCACCTTCTCTATTTTTCATCATCTTTCATAGAAATTCTTCCAAGCGCATTGAGCGAATCCAACCATCCTCTATCTTTGTTGTTGATTTATGAGTGATCCTAGACCTTTCCTCACTTCATTACACCCATATACCACCTTCCCTAAGCCTTCCATCACCTCGAACACCTTCCATTTTTATTTCGGCTCTGTGCTGTAGCTTTACAAGGAATCCTTTAGGTTTTTAGTACATCCAGTAGGTTTTCCTAAAATGGCCTATTTTGAGGCTGAATTGAGGGAAAACCTCTAAGAAGTCACCAAAATCCTCCCAAGGGTCTCCCACACCATCCAAACATATCCTAACCCTTCCATCCATCCTCTAACATCCTTAATTCACCTCCCACATCACTAAAAGAAATTAGTTTGCATACTTGATTTTGCATGAAAAGACAAAAAGACAAAAATAGATTTATTTCAGTCCCTTTACTTGCACATTAGTGAGGTTTGATGCTTCTTACTTCCATGCTTATATAGTAGCATTTGGTTCATGATAATTTAGCATTATCGCAAAGCATAGTTTCTTGGTAGTTAATTAGGAAATGGTGTGATTTTACATTGAACTTCGGTCTTTTCCAATATTGCAGTAGAGTAGCTCTCCCTTAGAGTAGATTTCCCTTTCCTCCATCAAGAAACCAAGCTTCTTGTGATTCCATAGAATTCAGGCTTGAAAAACCCAGTGGTCTCTTGCTAGCCCAACCATGAAAAAAGGCGTAACCATCACTGTTACTTGTGTATACAACACTGTCACCTCCAAGTTTGTACAAACCCTGAGTTGATAAGGTAAAGATGGTAGCCGAGGAGTTGCAACATTATTGCTACAATACTGGTGCTCATTGATTTTTTGGCACCGTTGCTAGGGAGGTGTCTAAGTAATATGTGAATACTTCTTCTTTCTTATATTACTTGTCTCTAATATTCTACCATTAGTTTATTTATGCAAAAGTAATTTAGTTGCTTCCTTCTTCATTCTAGATTTTCTGCTTTCCTTTCCATTTTTGCAAGCAAGATTTCAACTCAGCGAGTAGTTTTTCACTGAGTCAGTAGTTTTCATTTAATCAACAATTTCAATTCTGCAAAGTACTTTCCAAGTTTGAAAAAAACACAAAACCAACCCAAAAACATTTCCTCTCATGCCTCGTAGGAATAGGGATAACTTAGGGATTTTTTTTCCAAATTCGCCCATTACATCAAATAGCCAACCTTCCCTCTTCTTTAGTGGCTGCGAACTGAAGGAACCCTTAGGTGAGCAAACTCAAATATTTGAAGAACTACAAGGGAAGAAGAGGAAGAAGAACCCATTCCTAATGAACCAATGGCTGAAAATAGAAATGATAGAGGGAATAGAGAGAGAGTTGAGGGTGCCTTCCCCATCAGGGAAACCAATGGGGACACTAAGATGAAAAATATAAGCCCCTCTGCCCTACCTCATTTCCATGGCTTGACCACAGAATATCCAAACACTTTCCTATTTGAGTTTGTTGTTATATGCCGAACCTATGACTATACAGATGATGAGTAGAAGTTAAAACTATTTCCATCTACCCTCAAGGATGTAGCATTGCACTAGTTAATGGGTTTACCTAGGGATAACATCACAACTTGGGCTCAGATGTAGCAAGCCTTTAACAATAAGTATCGAGACTACTATTGGCCAGAGGATACGAAAGAGGAAATTTTTAGGATGACCATAGGCAATGATGAATCCCTAGAGGATTACGAAGAAAGATTCCAGCTTAGTTACAAAAGGGTTAGGTGCACACTTGACCTTGTGTCACTAAAGTTGGTCTTGCTTAGGGGAGTAAGGGAATATCTTCTGGATACCCTACACTTGTAAGCAGGAGGAGATATCTACCAATTACCCTATGAGGATATCAAGGCTGTCTTTAGAAACCATTCTATGGTAGTTAGGAAAAAGGGTAGGGGTAGTGAACCTATGGTCAGTACATCCTCTACCAACTCATCCATCAAGGGTGAAATTGGAAACATGGTGGAAGATTTAAAAAGTGATATGATGCAAACCCTTGCCTTCAAAATGGACATTATGCATATTAACAGAAAGCAGGAGGATGCAGAGAGAGGGTTGGCTTCCACACTAACCCATAGAGGATTAGGTGTCCAACATTCCCCTCTTTAATCCAAAGGGTTATGTATGAGTCTAAGAAGAGAGCGATAATACAAAATGTGCAAAAATGCATGGAAGCACTAGGTTGAATGTGCTCTCTAAAATGTTGGTATAAAGGGCGGTGGTTTAAGGATGACCACCAACACTGGAATTCTTAATGCAATTCCTAGAACTCTTCCAAAACTAGCAAGAAGCTGAAGTCTTCTGCAAGAGGAAGTGCTCTTGATATTTTGAAAATGGAAACCTTCAACCAATAAAGGGAGGTCTCACCCTACATAAAAGGGAGAACTTCAACCTGAAAAGGGAAGTCTCAACCTGTGATGGTTTAAGGATGACAAACAACTCTGGAATGCTCAATGCAATTCCTGGAACACTTCCAAGTCTGGCAAGAAGATGAAGTCTTCTGCTAGAGGAAGTGTACCCAACTCTATTCCTAGAATTCTTTCGAAGCTGAGAAGAAGCTAAAGTCTTCTGCAAGAGGAACTATCGCAGATTCTTTGAAGAGGCATTTCCAACTGAAGGCATGCTTAGGGGCATCTTTGTCTCTGGCTACAACTCTGAATCTGGTGTGGCAGGTTGTGTCTTAGGCTCACTTGATGTGGCTTTGAAGCTTGTAGATGCCATCATTCCCCCCCTGTCAGATATAAGGTGAGATGATGGAGAAAACTCAACTACAAGATTGTTCAATACTCTTGAACAAGTTTTAACATGTGACTGAAATATCTTCTTGGCTATTGATGCCCATTACCAAGAAGAGATCCATCTAAGATGAATCTTTATTCTCGCAGGAGGTTTGTTTCTGGAGCATTTTTTTGAAGAATGACTGGTTTTATGACAGTTCTTATATGGATGAAGATGAAAATAGTGATATTTCAGATGGCCAACTCAGTCACAGTGTTGGAATTTCACAATCTTTTGTCGTGGAATAGGGGGAAAATATGGAACAACTGGAGGTGAACTGTCATGAGGAGCAGCTGAAGATGAACCGTCCTTAAGAAATCCAGAACTTTGAAATTGGATTGGTTTGGATTAGTCTGGAATATGAAACTAAAAGTCCTTGTCATATCCATGACCAGTTATGTTCTTGTTATGGACAAGCTCTTCCCAAGGTCTAATTATGGGGTTGGGAAGTGTAGACTGAATTTCTGCATTTGCATGTACGACTGTTGCTTTAGTGGGCACTGGATCTGAATCAACTTGAACAATATTGACTTGTTGTTTATGGGAGTCAGTTTCATTGTTCTGAATAGAAACAGGTTTAGAATTATGACTCCATTGTTGTAATTCTACTTGTTGTAGCTTAGATTCAAGCTCTAAAAATTCTATCTTGTCATGTACATCTTGTAAACAACTATGAATATCAGTGAGAAATTCCTTGCTGATTTTGATTATATTATCCATAGTAGAGAGTATTAGATTGTCCAGTGACTCTAATATTTCACCAATTGGAGCCATCCTAAAAAAATAGTAAAACAATGAAGATCTCAATGCACTCCAAACTCTAATACAATGCTAAGACAAAGAAGCTCTCAATAGTCTCGAATCTCCAAATTAGTTCAAATATTGAAAACCCCACATGCTATTATGTCCATAAAATGAACTGATAATTTTGCATTACGATAGAACATGGATTCTTTTTTTTCACCACCAGTCAAAAATCTCATTATATAACCATTATATAATCATTATATGCAACAACCAAAACATTTCGACGAACTTTAATAGAATACCACTGTCTTTAAGGTAACTTAATCCATATGAGTGATGGCTTTAATAAGGGATTTACCATATGTCTATTATAACTCATATACAACCAATTGTAATCCATTTTATGTACGGTTTCATGGTATATTTGACACCATCACACAACTTCAATCAAAACAAATACATAACAAGTTCAACAAACAATGGTCAATAGAGGTTTTGGCACCATATGGTATCTATTCATGTGCAAGAATCATCAATGAACAACGTTCCAACACCATTTTTTTAATATGCAACAACATGCACAGTTTGACCAATGCTGACCAACAACCGAATATCACAAATCCACTTTCAATACCCACTTCCAATTTAGGTTTCGATGGCAAAAGTTATTCTGCAAACAAATTCAACATGATGTCCTTCAACAAAATGCATATCCATTCCCTGCTCTTTAGTATCAGTTGAAATTTGTTGCATTTTTTATTGTTTTCTCTAGGAATGGAATTTCTATGACTAGTTTCGTTGGGTCTCCTTTCAATGCTCTAAGTCATGCATGGTTCTAGATGGACCGATGCTCATGCACTGTTCTATGGTGGCGGTGACACTACTGGCACAATGGGTGGTGCTTGTGGTTATGGCAATCTATACAACGAGAGCTACGGTACCAACACCGTAGCTCTGAGCACCACATTGTTCAATAATAGTTTCAGTTGCGGTGGTTGCTATGAAATCCAGTGCAACGATAACCCGCAATGGTGCCTTCTTGGCTCCATCGTTTTCACTGCTACTAACTTCTGCCCACTCAACAATGCACTTCCAAATGACGATGATGATTGGTGCAACCCTCCTCTGGAGCACTTCGATCTCTTAGAGCCCATTTTTCAGCACATTGCTAAAGTTTCAACCAGAATCACCAGAGGGTTTGAATCTTTAATGTTGTCAACACATATGGTCAAATTTTCCTTTATATGCTATGGATTACTGTCGAATTACAAAGCATAGAAGCTCGATTTCACAACACAAAATTTATTCAGCTCTACTATCCAAAACCCAATCCTTATAGCTGAATTCTTTCGATATGGATCACATGGAAATTTGAATTCATGGAATTCAAAACTCTAACAGAGAGAGATAAGTTATATTAGGAGATAGGTTGGAGGGTCATGTCTCGACATTGTTGCGACTATTTAATGAGGTCATCAGGGGATCAAGTGGAATCCCACGGGATTGCACACAGTGTTTTTCCCGATATGCGAAGAGACTAGAAGTAATAATAAACCAGGTGGAAAAAATTTCATTAGAGACACTGCCTCTGCCCTTCTAGACAACTTTGAAAGGTATATTATCTGATTTGTGCAAAGTTCAGGCCATGATAGGCATCTATAACAACAAATGCAGGATTATTTACTCATACACTATAGAAATCATGCAGAACCTTTGGAAGATAATACCATCCCTCATAAAAGCTAGAAACAGGAGATTCTAAGTTCGAAATTGATGTCTAACAATGTAAAACATTCACATAGAAAAATTGAATGAATTATAATTCAATAAATCAATCCCTCTCAGTTATACAAAATGAGTGAATTGATTGTGGTAGAGGATTCCGAGCGACTATGATGGAGGAATAGAAACGACTGCTCGTTTCATGCATGCAGGGTGAGCTGTAGGCATAGTAAGCTTGTTGAATTATGAGTTGAAAAAGATGTGGATGGCTGAAGAGAATGATGGATCCTCATTTGAGAAGATTGAGTCAATACCAAGAGAGGGAAATGAAATTGGCAAACAATCATGGTAGCTCCTCATTAATTGTCTTCACAGCTGTCTGGAACAAAGCCAAAGACTAGGCATTACATATGGGATGCATTACTATGCTCAACAGAATGGTAGTGAGAATGGCGCTGACGAACGTTCAGATTCAATATGCCACTCAGTCTCTTCTACGCATCTGTCTCCCAACGTTTGGATGTAAAGAGTGTAGGCTTGAGCCCAAGAATAAACATCCTCTTAAAATAGCTAAGTAATCAGACCATATCAGTGCATTATTCAAGGAGGCTCAGACAAGCTTGGCAGGGAATGAGGACATGTCAGAGCATCTGGCATTATCTTAGGTCACAGAAGATCACATAATGGTAGATGCGAGACATGCGCAAAGAGTTCAGTAATGTTTCAGCCTTTTTTCAAGGAAAACACTAGGCTAACAGAACATTGAAAGATTGACACTGAAGAAAGAGAATTTCTTGGAAGCTGGAAAGAACATTAACATCTACACCTTAGTATCTACCCAAATGCAGAAAGAAACCCAGATTCTACAATTGTTACAATAAAAAATACCCTTCCAAATTGTCCATCTCAAAATCAGAAAAAATATATCCACCATCCAATCCTATGTTGTCGAATGAATATAAATAGCTAGAGACACAAGGATGCATAGGTTTACACAGGCCACACAAAAATAGGTGGCTCACAAAAGATTGAGCAAATTATGAATGAAATTGCTCTAATACCATGTTAAACACACATGGGCAGCAAAGGAATATGAAAGATAAAACATGAGAGTATTATTTTTTATTAACAAATGATATACATTTATAGTACATGGTTTGACTATTGGGTTCCACATCCCAAGGTCTCTTGGACTCCATTAGTCTATTCAGCTTCCACACTAACCCGTACAGGATTAGGTGTCCAACACAAAGGAGGATCACCAAGAGACCTATTTCACTCATGTTTTATTTTTCCACTCATTTTCATTCATCATTCTATCATTTCTCTTATTTTTTCCACTCCTTTCTTTCAGTTTACAAGTAGATTGTGTTTTCTACAAGATCCCCTATAAACCTACAGGATCCGCTGAAAGCCTATAGGATGATCCTGTAGGAATCACAATGACTCAATAATCCTACAAGAAGTGACCCTAAAGAAAAAATGACCTACTATGTCAATGAAATAGCACCCCTACATCATCATTCCATGACCATACCTATCTTAACAAAATTCACAATCTTTGAAAAATAAGGAAATAGAGAATAATAGGGAGCATCACCTAAGTATTCCTCATTCTCCACACTCCTAGTCTGCCTCTCCATCTATGTCACCATCCTCAAACTCCCAGTAGAAGGTATGGTTAAGACTTATGAGGGAGAAGAAGCTATAGGACATCCTGTAGGAAATCCGGTAGCATCCTATCCCACAAAATACAAAATCATAAGAACAAAAAGCTTCCATCATGATGATCCAAGAGTGGAAGGGACTCCAACGCAGCAACAACACCATCATCTTCAACACTAGGTACTTGCACGAAAAAAAAAATCATCAGAGAACAATAGAAGAAGGCAAAAGAATAGCATGCAGCCAACACACACAGTAAGCACCTCTAGTCTTCAACCACTATAGCAAGGTATTAAGCACCATAGGTAAGTATTGCTCTCACTCTCTCATGTTCATAATGTAGTCAAAAGATGTAAATGTTATGAGTAAGTTGGTTTATAAGAGAAAGGTGGCGAGTTAACTTGGCCACCTTCAATCAGTCAACAAAGACAAAAAAAATTGTCCTCTCACACAAAGTCAAAAGAAAAAAGGAGAAGGAAAAAAGAAGTTAAGGTTATGAAAGCATCAAGTGAGAGTTGGTTAGGAGGAAGTGGGATATTTAGTCAATTTAGTGTCCTAAATTTCTTGCATAAATTATCAACCGAGGTTTGTAAGATGATGAAGTGTGGTGCACTATATGTGCTTAGTTAACCTTTTTGTTACTTTGTTGTTTTGTATTTTATGTTGTTTTTGGGGTGTTTCTTTTCTTTGATGTCTAAGAATGTACAACCTGAAACTATGACAAAATCTAAGTGAATCTAATGAATTTTAAGGCAAATGAAATGTTCCTATGTTAATCTAATTTCCTAAAAATGGACCAAGAATTGTTGGCTAGTTAGAACCTAATAAAAAAAAATAGAACATCTACCTTATCTTATCATTAATCATAATCCATGGATCTAATTCTTAAAACCAAGAATGAAATTGATGCAGAAGGTAACTCAGTAATTGCATTCATTAAATATTCAACCATTCAATTTTGGAATATTATTAAACCAATCTCCTTGGAATGATTATTAGGAATATCAGTGATGCAACTAAGTGAGGATCTGAAAGAAAAAAGGTGAAACGATGTAAAACTAATGGTAAACAACTAATGTATTTTTTTACTTTCTCCAACATTAAAATGTGAAGCATTACACTCTTGAAGTGTTGTGCAAGAAATTAATTATACCTTATTTCCTAAGTTGCTAGGAAATTAACAATGTACTGAGTAAATTCAATCACTGTATGAATTAGACATTTAACCATTTAGTTTAGGCATCATCATCTTGAAATGGATTTTAAAAACATCCATTAACACATTTAATTGACAATTCTATTCTAAGAAAATGAATGACAAAACAGTAAGAAAACTAAGCAACTATGTATTTTTATTACTTCAATCTTAATTCAGTTCGGAAACAGAGTCATTTTTCTCCATGAAATATCTTACAAAAAAAAGGCCGCATAGTTGTGATTTATCATTATGTTATTGATTAAAAACTGAAATGAAATATCATCCTAATTTAGAAAACAGATTTGCTAAAAACAGAGTAATGGAAATTAAACTAAAAACTACAATTGAAAAACCTCCTTCAGTGTAGGGGCCCTCTGCAACTGACGTGGCTGGAATGCTAGCTAGTTAAGGATTCACCTTAAATAATCATTAGCAAAATGAAATTTTTATTATGGAAAAAAATGAAGTCTTAATATAGATTATCAACAAAAAGCCTAAACTTAACACATAATTCCTTCTAACTTCTAACTTCTAACTTGGTTCCATGCAACAAATATTTAAAGGAAAACAACATAATTGTTTATGAGATAAACTTGCTACATGTGGTTAATTCGAATTGCAATAGGACTACTTAAAATTTTGATTAGAAACAGGTGGCTAATTCAAATTAGATTTGCAACATAACTGTTAGAATCTTTATTGGCTACGAAAGAGCAAATCAAGAGTCCTACTTCTTTCAGATAACGTACTTTGACTCCATCTTTGACCATGACTTTAGGCTTTCTTTTCCGTCGATCTTGACCTAGTGAATAGGATAGAATCCATGTGGAGATGATTCTAAAAATGCCCATGTGGCCCAATTCTTCATTTGAAACCTGGAACCTACCAAACCATGAGAGTGGCTACGAAATCCATAGTTAGCTGCAGAATAGGTTGTGTTCTATAGCTAGTTTGCAAAAATCTATTCAAATAGCAAGAACTTGAAAATATAATATGGCGATCATTTTCATGGTTTCCTTAAGACAAAACCTAGCATTTATCACTGATTGGGTTTGTAATCTTATGAGAAAGTGAGGGGAAAAAGGTGAGAAAAATTTCAAGGAGAGGGTAATTCTGAGGCTCAACATGGGGAATGATGAGGTGGTAGTGGGGACCAATGGTCCAAAAATGGAAACCGTACCTCAGCTGCCAGCACACCACCTCAACCCAAATGAACATAAGATGAAATAATTATCATCCCCATGCATTCATGGATTCACTTGCTCGAGGCTCACTCTCACAAGTCGCTCTCATAGCGACGGAACATACAACAAGGAAGACACCATTGTTTTTCTACACTGTAATTCCTACAGGATTGCACGGGAAATCCTACAGGATTTCACACAGGATTCCTATAGGATACAGAGAGACAGTCTATAGGATAGGCCGAGAGGGGTTTTAGAGGGGAAAACTCGAGGGTTGACCATAGCAAACATTATGAAGAGGTAGGATCTGTAATTACATTCCTCTTTCCAAGTAAATTAATCAAAAAATCCTCTAGTTTGAGTGAATTTGGCAGTTGTGCAAGAGATTTGTCCACACAGTCAGCTCAAATTTTTTCTTATGCATTTGAAAATTGTATCAACCATCTCATCTCCACCAAACCTGACCAACCACGATGACAGGAGGGTTTAATAAGAAGCAGCCCACTAACACTGTGAGAATCCAACAACATCCTCAGGTACTATAAATCTTCACAAGGCATAATTGGATGGGGTTTTTCAAAAAATTAAGGGCTATGATCATGAGGTGGCTCGAGATTTTGCTCTCTGCCTCATTCCACTCACCAAAGTCCATGCCGCTGTTGTGGTAAGAGGCCTCTCCATAGAAATCACACCTAAAATCATCAGTAGAGTTACCACACTTCCCCTAGGAGTACCATGGAGGAAGGAAGACAAAGGAGATAGCCAAGTTGCCAAAAGGAAATTCCTTTTAGAAGGTGAGGAACCCATTAAGGACAAAAATGGAGTAAGGATAGCGAGTCTTCCATATCCCTAGAACAAGGTAAGCTACCAACTGATCAAATACATTTCATGTGAGGGTAGGTATAGTGTGGTCTATGTCTATCATTTTAGGCTTCTTGAAGAATTGATATTCGGAGCAGAAAAACCCCCTTAGCACAGACTCAACATACCATACTTCCTGCTACAATCACTAATAGACTCAATCATCAAAGTGTAAGAGAGAAATTCCCAACAATTATCTCACCATGGGTTAATTAGAATCCTTATAGAATATTCCCTCCAAAACCTCATAATTCCTATACAATGGTTAGCTTTCAGAGACATGCAGGTAGAGCAAGACATCAAAGCTCTCACATATGATGTTAGTCCTACTACCAGTGAAGAGGATCAAACTAAAGCAGAGGAAGAAGTAGAGCAGGAAGAAGAAGAAACAGAAGGAGATGAAGATGAGATCGATGACGAAGAAGATGAAACAAAAGAAAATGATGAAGATGAAGAAGAAGAGGAGAAAGGGAAGGAGGATGATGAAGAAATAGAGGAGGATGCTAAGGAGGAAGCTGATAAAGATGATGAGGATCTATAAGAGGAAGAAAAAGGAAAGACATAAGTGAAGAAAGCAATGGGAAAGAGGGGGCAGAAAACAAGGAGTCACCTAGGGTGTCTCTAGAACCCACTGAGAGAGAGGTAGTAGCTTCCCTCACTTCTCTTAGCACCCCCACCAAGAAAAAAGACAAAATACAAAGGAAGATACCCTTATATTTTAGGCCAAGGAAAAGCACAAGAATAAGGCAGGGGAAACACCAAACACCAACCAAAATTCCCATTGTGATTGAAGAATTGATGAGCCTCAAAAATGGGTAATCATATGGGCTCATTTTACCTCCTACCTAGTCAAATCAACCATTCTCTTAGCTTATTGTATGACTTTCTAATTATATTTATGCTTATAGAGTGAGTTGAGTTAGTTATGATGCCATGTGGTCTAATATGTATTTAATGCAGATTATTGATGAATTTTGTGGTCAAAGTCAAGGATCCAAGGGACAAATGGTAGCAGTAACTTGAAGTGGACAAAGGAGAGGTCTTATAGGAAGGAATCCCCCTGATTTACTACTCCTCACTTCGAATTCCCCTTCATTCAGCTCAGAGTACAAATAGCCAAGTCATGCATTAGTAGGAAGCTGAGCAAGTGGAGGATAATTGATGATTATCTCGAGTTTTGGGAGCCATGCCTCCCTAATTTTGAGGAACTTGTTGGTAACTTCATTTGTATAAGTAGAGAAGCCTAGGGCCTCACCAGGGTTGGATTTTTGTTGGATTTTTGCTGCAATATTGCTTATGTAAACTATGCTCAACTGCAAGTTTATTATTTTGACAGTTCATGTAATCTTGTTATTATTTAGGAAATAAAGATGGAATCCTTTTTGAGTTAGTACTGAGTTACCTCAGAGGGCTGAAGCTCTTGGTTTAGGGTCCAATCCAAATAGCCAAGCTCCTCTTTACTTGTATTTGTATGTTTTATTTCAGTTTGTAGATTAGTTTGATGTTAGATGAATTTCTTTTCTGGTTAAGAATAGGTTGTTGTTGATGATTCAATAGTTTGCTTCGATTTGTGCTCTCTATAGCAGATCAAGTACTGATAAAGAAAAGATCCAAAAGGCTAGCAACATTTCCTTGGCCTCTCTTCCTCCCTTTGGGACCATGATTTGAGGCAAAGACCCTCTTGCTACCCCAAAAACACAAATTTTCCTCATTCATAGGATCTCTAGCGTTTGCAGCTTCTTAGTTGGTTCATAGTCTAGTGTAGCTTGGCTTCAGAACTTCTTCATCATGCTCATTTCCTTATTTTCAATAGTCTTCTTTCATGCTTTATTTTCCTGCAATGGTTATCAACATTTCCTTTCATAGATCATAGTTTACTTGATGCAAAACTCTATTTTTTAGATACACTTATTTCCTTTCTTGCTTAATCTCATTGGTTGCCTGTCAATTTTTTATGCAGCATATATATTCTAACAATAGGCCAGCCTATTAACCATTCCATTCTCCATTTGATCCATGCCTTACAGGTCGCCCAAGTCTCCCCTCAATTCTGCCTTGGTTTCCTGCATTTTCCATACTATTTGTTCCTCTCTCCTTGAGAAAATGCAATCACCTTTCTCTCTCCTAATTATTCTTCGCAGACCCTAGGGGCCCTAACACTTCATTCCAACCTTCATTCACCTTTTCCACCCACTCTCACACCCTCAAAATGGCCAAAACTACTCTCGGCTTCCCCCTATAGGCCTCCTGTAGAATGTTGTTTTTCTTCCTCTAGATTTCTTGTGTCCTCCTGTAGATTTCCCTTTAGGCTTTCTTTTGAAGGCCAAGTGTGGGCAAAGCCTCCAGAAGGCCACCTGAGAACTCCTAAGACCCATCCAAGTCCCAAAACCACCCTCCATCACCACCTATTCACTGCCACATTCACAAACAAATAAATTACATGCATGACACATTCACATAAAAATACATAAAAATCCAAAAAGATTCTTTTTGCTCATTTACTTCTAGAAATAGCTTAGGTAGATGTTATTTACTTTCTTAAATAGGTAATGGCATTCTTTTCATGGTTCTCATGGTACTTTCTGCAAAAGTAGGATTAGTGGTTAACTAGGATTTCCTTGGTTTTCTTTCCATTTCAGTCTTCCTTCCTACAAGTATAATAGCATCAGTAGAGAAAACTCTCTCTTTTTCCTTTCATCACATATAGAGCTTCTTCTGGAATCCATAGAAGTTGGCTTGAGCTCCTAGTGGTCTTGCGTCGGCTGACCAAGTGAGAACCTGTAGTAAGAGCTAGTACTTGTGCATATAGGACCGTTGCTTCTAAGTTTGTGATGAACTATGTTAGGTCCCTATAATACTAGTGATTACCCCATTACTATTGTAGTTGTATCCCTTATTAATATTGTTGTGCCCCTATTGTCCCCATATTGTTATTACTGTGCCCCATAGAATCTCTCTATTGTTATTTTTGTGCCTTTATATTATTACTGTTAGGTCGGCTAGGTTATCTTGTGAGCCCTTAAGCTCTTATATATAGAAAGGATGCTTTGTCATTTGAATGATCGAGCCAGTTTCATAACAAACTACCAAGTTGATAAGAGTAATGTAGATAGCTTAGGAGTTGCAGCATTATTGTTGCAGTACTTGTGCTCACCACTTTTTGGCGTCGTTGCTGGGGAAGCAGCAGAGTATTCTATGATTACTGCTTTCTTCTATTTTCTTCTTGAAACATTCTACTAATAGTTTATTTTAGCAAAAGTAGACTAGTCTTTTCTTTTCCTTCAAGTTTTGCATTTCCTTGCTTTCCTTTTCAATTTTGCAAATTTCATTTGAGCAAATAGTAGACTAGTCATTCGTTTTCCTTTAGTTTTGCATTTCCTTGCTTTCCTTTTCAATTCTGCAAATTTCATTTCAGCAAGTTCATTTCAGTTAGTTGCAACTTGTTTTGTTCAATCAATCTCAGTTTCTGTAGGTACTTTCAATGTGGGGAAAAAGAAACAAAAACCAACCAAAAAGATTTCCTTTCATATGGCATAAAAATAGAGATAACTTAAGAATTTTTTTTCCCAAAACCGTCACTACTTCACACAGCCAACCTTCTCTATTCTTCGATGGCTGTGATCAAGAATAACCCTTCGATGAATAAAAAGACATATTTGAAGAACCTATAGGGGAAGAAGAAGAAGAAAATGTTCCTCTGGAACCAATGGCTGAAAACAGAAATGCTGGGGGCAGTAGCTCTTCTTCCAATTCATCCATTAAAGGTGAAATTGGAAGCATGTTGGAAGACTTCAAGAGTGAGATGTTGCATATTATTTCCATGCAAATGAATACCTTACATATCAAAAGAAAACAACAGGAAGCATTGAGGGCTTTGGCCATTTTTTTCCCTAGATGCACCAGGAGGCATCCTAGGAATGAATGCCCATTGAACTCTATAGAGGTTTGTTCAACCTGTGAATAAAATCATTCTACAGATAAGTGCCCTTCCTCACCCAAGCTTAAAGTTGTATACCAAGGGGCCGAAGGGGCCACTAAACAAATCTATTACATAAACCAAAAGAGGCCACATGGACGTAGACCATATTAGCAGGGGATGCAAGGGACATCTCAGGCATACTACAACCCCAACCAAGTCACATCCATACCTTTCTGGGCCCCCCTTGCTCATCCTCCCTAGTCCACACCTCCTCCTTGGTCCTTCACATTTCCATATCATGCCCAACCAGCCACCCATTCATTTCAACCCTATGCTCAGTCGCAACCTTAGTGGAATGCATGTCACCAGGGGTGGAGGCCCCAATACATCCTTTTTCCTGCTCTTCTGCCTCCACCACCTTCCCAACCACAACCCCATCCACATCCATCTAAAATATACACTCCCACTCGACTACCTATGCCACTATTTCCAAACCCACACATTGAATTAGCTCAACCCATTTACAATGTTGAGGTACAACAGTTCTAAACAACTCCTCTTAAGCTCAATGGTATTCACCATAGCCCAGGAAGAGTATTGCAAAAAAGAGATTATATTGATATCATTGAAGGACCACATCCGAAAGAACAATATTCAAAAGAAAATACCAAAGAGCTATGGGTTGCACTTGATGAAGAGAAGACATCAAAATCAAGGATCAACAGAGCTCCCTCAAGGTTACCATCAAATCATCCAGGTATTCAAGAGAAAAATTAGCAAAAAGGGGAAGATGTGAAGGTCATGGTAGAAGAAGACGTGAACAATGATCCAGATGAGTAAAAAGACCAAGGACATCACAACTATATTGAAATATGGTTCCAGATAGTCATTAAGTTGTAGCATCACTCTCTTCCTCAACTATGCTTGATCCTTTCAATGTCAAATCATTTGGTCTCTGAAATCAAGGTACATGTCAAAGCATACATTTCAAGCCTCCACATCATTTTATCTATCATCTTGATGTGCACATGGCTCCATTGGAAGTATTATTATACTTGAGAGTGACTTTGTTTTTCAAGTAGGGTAGTGTAGGAGGAAAAAAATGAAAAATAAGAGAAAAAATAATAAGGACTCAAGTGAAAACCTCCATGAGGTGCTTGAGTCCCATCATTGGGTTGAATACCTCTTCTAAGGTGGCCCGGTGAAGAAGAAAAAAAGTGAAAACTAAAATCCCTGTGTGAAAACCTCCCTTGGAGGCACCCAGGGCAGGCAATTAGGGTAAAAACCTCTTTGAGGC
>APFE030180510.1:0-18617 GCA_000404065.3 Pinus taeda | reverse complement strand
GCATTGCAGGTTTATAATAGAACCACAAGGAGTAGAAAAAGGTGCCAAGGGGACCCTGACATTCATACCAGCACCCATCTCATCTTCTCCACACTTTTCTCCATCATTTTTGGCATTTATTTCACCCCAGTGTGCTTCTTTTTCAAAAACTATGTTTTCTACAGGACGCTCTGTGTTTTCTATCGGAGGCTTTTGTAGAAATTACAAAGAGCCAGAAATGGATACAAGAGGTAGATTGAGGGACAGGGAAGCTTCATGAAGAACTTATAAACCCTCCCACAATCTTCAAACCTCCTTGCCATCATTTCCAAACCTACATCACACCCTAGCATCATTTTTCTTCCCATCCAAGAAAAACACAGAAAAACAGTTTTTCAGTAAAAGAAAAAACCAAAAAATAAGAGAGGAAGCAGCACCATCCACCCATCATTATTGAGCTTCTACCACCCATTTTCCTTGCTATCCTAAAAAACTACAGGCTGCTCTATTTTACTGTAGGATATAAAAATACATAGAGCATAAATTTGTTTTCTCCATAACTTCAAAATCGTGCATCCATTTAAAAGAATATTTCAGGGAGAGATGCATGTGGATGATGGTAACATGCTCAAGGAATTTCAGCAAATTTCAATGCACGGTTACCAAGAAATTGGCCTCCATCACCTTTAGCCATTTTTCTGTTTTCTCAATATCTGTGCATCCATTTAAAAAATTGTTTCATGGGGAGATGCATATGGATGATGGTAACATGCCCAAGTAATTTCAACAAATTCTAGTGCACAGTTTCGAAGAAATCAGACTCCATCACTTTCAACCATTTTTCATTTTTCTCGAGATCCGTGCATCCATTAACCAAAATTTCTCTATGGGGAGGTGCATAATGACAATGGAAACACGTGCAGAAAATTTCAGGTCAATCTAGTCTACCGTTTGGGAGATATGGACAAAACGAGTCACTGTCCTGCAAACCCATAGCAGTTGATTCCATAGAAGTCCAGCACTAGCAGCAAGGGAAAGCACATCCAAAGGATGAAAAGGCACATGCAGCTCAACTCCAGCAAAAGAAGAACCTGCAAAAACACACAACAACACAACATGCATAGAAGGAAATGAAGGCATGTAGAGAAAGAGAGAGCCAAAGCACGTCACAACAAACACCTTTGGATCTCAGGTAAGTAACTAATCAACTCCTCTATTTTCTTTTGTGTAATTAGAAGGAATACCAAAGTAATGAGATGGTTGAGGTTGAAGTAGGGAAAGGTGACCAGTTAACTTGGCCACCTTCATCTAGTTGACTCCACTCATTCGAAGATGTCACCCACACGTGCACACAGTCAACTCAAGAAAGATCTCAAGGATAGGAAGTGGAGGAAAGGGCCATGATGACAAGGCAAGTGGGGACCCGTGGTCTAAATATGACCAACATACACTTGGCCAGCTCACCCTCCATCACCAGAAATATCCATAAAAAGCATTAAGTACTCCTCACTGAGCACTCTCACCACCCTTTCCTTCATTCTCTCCTTGAAACTCCGCTCTTGCAATCTCCCCATGCCCCCACAACCTCATAATCATCCTTCTCCATTGATATCTCCCATATTCCTACTCCCGATGTTGTCTACAGAAGCACTTATGGGTTCTACAGGAGAACCTACAGGAATTCTACAAGAGGGACAACAATGTTCTACAGGAGGGCCAGTGAGTGGTTTTGGAGGGAGAAAACATGGGTTTCAGCACAATTATCTGATTGAGGAGGTAGGTTCTATGCATACCCCCATTGAACATCAAAATATGCAAGCAGTGGTTTAATTTTGAGGCAAAAATAAAGCCTTTAGGTGGAGGAAATACATAGAAGAATTTCTGCTTATTTCTTGAAAAAACACAGTCTCTCTATTTCTCTGTTTTTCTTCAAAAATTGTTGTCTCCTTCTCCACATTTGAATTCCAAAATAAGCATAAACAAAATGACAGGAGTTTTTATGAGGAAGGAGCCCACCAACTCCTCTAGGCTCCATGCACATCCCCAAGTAGTGGACATATTCACAAGAGCAAATCGTATAAATATTTTTTAGAAATTTTGAGGGTTTGATGAGGAAATTGCTCAAGAATTTTCCCACCCTTTGGTCCCTCACACCAAAACACATGCCACTATCACCTTTAGAGGTCTTTCAATGGAGATAGCCCCTGAGTTTATTAGTAGCATCACTACCCTTCCTCTTGGATTGCCCTAGAGTAAGGGTGAAAAACCAATTGGCCAGGTTGCCAAGAAAAACTTCCTCCAAAACAATGAAACCTCTATAATGGATAAAAATGGCATTAGAAGGACTCGCATACCATATCCTTGGGATGAGGTCGGCTATCAAATAATAAAATATATTTCTTGTGAGGGGAGGTATAGCATTGTCTATGGTTACCACTTTAGAATCATGCATGAATTAAGGTATGGCATGGACACTGTAGCCCCTGAGAAGCTCAACATGCCCTACTTCCTCCTACATTTCATCGTTGACTCTAGTACTAAAGTAAAAGTAGGAAGAAACATAGCAAGCAGAGACAAAAAAAGAAACAGAAGGAGGAGAAAAAGGGGCAGAAAAGACAGAAGTGTCCCCTGAGACCCTAGAAAGGCAGGCAACAACTGCTTTCACTGCCATCAACACACCAATTAATCCAAAACAAAAGAGGAAGAGGCATACCTCAATGTATTTCAGGGCTAGGAAGAGCACAAGAATCAAAACAGGGAAACCCCAGCCTTCTTCTAAAGTGCCAATTATTATTGAAGATTCACCCTCTGCCCAAGAAAAGGAATCCCCTTTCAAGGAACCTATCACTTATTAAAGGGAGACTCCTAGATCTCCCACATGGAAAGGAAAAGTAGAACTACACGACTCAAAAATACTCCTATAGGAGGCACAGGCTGTTCTACAGGAGACCTTGTTAAAACTACAGGAGACCCAAAAGCTTGAAAAAAGGGTAGAAGGACAGCCACACGGAAAGGAGGAAGCAACAGAGGCATAAGAACCTGATCCCCAGCCTAGTCTTGGCTCCTACTACAATCTTCTTGAATGGGGGAGAATAATTCCACAAAAATTTGCAATTCCACTATTCTTTGAATTAGAGAAAGAAAGGATAAAGACCCATAGGTGGACGCAAATAGCCAAATCCAAAGGGGTTGAGGATATTGGCCATATGGAGAACAAACTCAGGGAAATGGGAAGAGAGTTAAGTGTTGTCACACACATAGAAGCAGTCGCAAGAACGAAAATTGAAATAGAGAATGAATTGCTAATGAGGTAGCTGCAAGAAAAAGAGACCCAACTAGCATGCATGGCCAGCTAGTCCATGGAGGCATTGCAATGTACGACACCAGCAAAATCCTATTGCTTGTATCTCAAGGACCAATGGATGCAATTTTAGATAAAGACTTTGGCACAAAGAGGCACAATGCCTTTCCAATATTACATGAAATTTATCAACCTGTGTGACCAAAGCACATTAGATGATAAGGCAAAGATGGCAGAATTCTATTTGCATAACATGGCCCTCACAAACATGAATGTGTGCGACCAAAATGCTAGGCTAGAGGACCTGCAACTAATGGCCATGGCCTCATGGATGAACCATGAAGAATTAAGGGCTGCAGAAATAAGAAGGTTGATGATAAAGGAACAAAATGAGCCCTTAATGATCAGAGCTGAGCCATCAGACCCCATGGCACTCATCGAAACATATAACTTGCTTGCACATAATCCTTAGATTTCCCCTAGATATATCAGTGATTAGGCAGAAGCCATTGCACATTTTTAGGATATGGAAAGGTTACTTGGGGATGACTATGTGCATGCATGTATGAGGAGATGGAACACCTTACCACACAATCGATAGATTAGGGAGTATCATTCCCTAATAAGGATGAAAGACGCATTAAGGAGACTATCAATGTACAAGTGCTCCATGCAAAGGTTGAAGGTCAATTGGATTGGCCTCAAATTGAGACCCCACTACTGCTAGGCATGCTAGAAGGCAGAAAGGAAGAAGAAGAGCAACAACAGTGGGAAGAGGTATAAATGAAGGAAAGATTCTATGAAAAGGAAGAGGAGACCACATCAAAAGCATGGGATGCTATGGAGTCCACCAGGGCCATAAAAGATGAGGAGATGGACGAAGTTGCTCAGAAGATGAGCAACACTTTCAGTAGGGGGGTGACGATGAGCCTCATAAATGGGTAATTATATGGGCTCATTTTACCTCCTAACCTAGTCAAATCAACCATTCTCGTATATTATTGTATGATTTTCTAATTATATTTATGCTTATAGAGTGAGTTGATTTAGTTATGATGCCATGTGGTCTAATATGTGTTTAATGTAGATTATTGATGAATTTTGTGGTCAAATTCAAGGATCCAGGGGAAACATTGCAGCAATAACTTGAAGTGGACAAAGGAGAGGACTTATAGGAAGGAATCCCCCTCGTTTATTACTCCTCACTTCGAATTCCCCTTCATTCAGCTTGGAGTACAAACATCCAATTCATGCATTAGCAGGCAGCTGAGCAAGTGAAGGATAACTGATTATTATCTCGAATTTTGGGAGCCAAGCCTCCATGATTTTGAGGAAGCTCTTGGTAGCTTCATTTGTATAAGTAGAGAGGCCTAGTGCCTCACTAAGGTTAGACTTTTGTTGGAATTTTGCTGCAGTATTGCTTACGTAAACTTTGCTAAACTTCGAGCTTATTATTTTGACAGTTCATGTAATCTTGTTATTATTTAGGAAATAAAGATGGAATCCTTTTTAAATTAGCACTGAGTTACCTTAGAGGGCTGAAGATCTTGGGTTAGGGCCCAACCCAAGTAGCCAAGCTCCTATTTACTTGTATTTGTATGTTTTATTTCAGTTTGTAGATTAGGTTGCTGTTATTTCTTTTTTGGTTAAAAATAGGTTGTTGTTGATGATTCAACAGTTTGCTTCCATTTGTGCTTTCTATAGCTGATCAAGTAGCGATAAAGAAAAGATAAAAAAGTCTGGAAATGCAGCTTCTTAGTTGGTTCATAGTCTAGTTTAGCTTTGCTTCATAACTTCTTCATCATGCTCATTTCCATATTTTCAACAGTCCTCTTTAAAGATTTATTTTCTTGCAATGGTTATCAGCATTTCCTTTCATAGATCATAGTTTACTTGATGCAAAAACTCTGTTTTTTAGATACACTTATTTCCTTGCTTGCTTAATCTCATTGGTTGCCTGTCAGTTGTTTATGCAGTAGATATTTTCTAACAGCAGACCAACCTATCAGCCATTCCATTCTCTATCTGATCCATGCCCTATAGGTCACCCAATTCTCCCCTCAATTTTGCCTTAGTTTCCTGCATTTTCCATATAATTTCTTCCTCTCTCCTCGAGCAAATGCAATCACCTTTCTCTCTCCTAATGATTCTTGGTAGACCCTAGGTGCCCAAACACTTCATTCCAACCTTCATTCACCTTTTCCACCAACTCTCACACAATCAAAATAGTCAAAACTGCTCTCGGCCTCCTCCTGTAGGCCCCTTGTAGAATGTTTTTTTTCCTCCTATAGATTTCCTATGTCCTCTTGTAGATTTTCTTGTAGGCTTTCTTTTCAAGGCTGAGTGTGCGAAAAATCCTTCGGAATGCCAGCTGAGACCTCCTAGGACCCATCCACATCATCCTACATCCTCTTAAGTCCTAAAACCACCCTCCATCGCCACCTATTCGCTGCCACATTCACAAACAAATAAATTAGATGCATGACACATTCACATAAAAATACATAAAAATCCAAAAAGATACTTTTTCTCATTTACTTCCAGAAATAGCTTAGGTAGATGTTGTTTACTTCCTTGACTAGGTAATGGCATTCTTTTCATGGAATTCATAGTACTTTCTGCAAAAGTAGGATTAGTGGTTAACTAGGATTTCCTTGGTTTTCTTTCCATTTTAGTCTTCCTTTCTACAAGTAGAATAGCATTAGTAGAGCAAACTCTCTCTTTTTGCTTTCATCACATATAGAGCTTCTTCTGGAATCCATAGAAGTTGGCTTGAGCTCCTAGTGATATTGCACTGGCTGACCAAGTGACAACCTGCAGTAAGAACTAGTACTTGTGCATATAGCACCGTCACTTCCAAGTTTGTTACGAACTACCAGGTTGACAAGAGTAAAGTAGGCAGCCCAGGAGTTGTAGAATTATTATTGAAATATTGGTGCTCACCAAGAATCACCCAGAAAAAAGGAGAAAATGCCTTCCCCTAAGTCTCCTATCACCTATTTGAGAAGGCCTATCACTAGATCAACCTCCTCTAAGGGAAAATCAATCATATAGGATACACAACAAAATCTACAGGAAGCAAACATGGTCCTATGGGATACTTTGTTGAACCTACAGGAGACACAAAAATTGGAAAGGGAGGTAGGCCAATAGCAAGGAACTAAAGAAGAGGAGCCTGAGTCAAAAGAATCTATCCCCCAACCTAACCTTGACTCCTACTACATTTTTATTGAAGGAGGCATGGTCATACCTCAAAAAATTTCTATTCCACTATTCCTCAAGCTTGAGAAGGATAGAGCCAAAACTCACCGATGGATGCATATCCCCATATCCAAGGTGGTGGAAGACATTGGGCACATGGAAGAGAAGCTCAAGGAGATGGGCAGAGATCTAAGTAGCTTGAGAGATAAAGAGACCATAATGAAAAATCAACTAGAAATAGAAAATGCACGGTAGAGAAGACAACTGCAAGAAAGAGAGAATCAATTGGCATGTATGGCTAGTCTCTCTTTGGAAGTAATCCAGTGTAGGATTCCAGCAAAATCTTATGCCTTATACCTCAAGGAACCATGGATGCACTTCCAGATCAATACCCTAGTACAAAGAGGCACCATGCCATTTGAAGACTACAGGAAATTCATTGTATTTTGTGATCATAGCACACTAAAAGATAGAGCCAAGATGTCTAAGTTTGATTTTCACAACGTGGCCTTAACTGATATGAATGTATGGGACCGTAATGCCAAGCTAGGAGATTTATAGTTGATGGCTTTGGCATCATGGATGAACCATGAGGAATCAAGGGCTATAAAGATGAAGAAGATATTGGCAAGAGAGAAAATTGAACCTGTTATGATCAGAGCTGAAAAGTCAAATCCCATGGCCCTCATCAATACCCATAATTTGACTACAAATGATCTTTAGATTGCACCTAGATATCTTGCAGCCCAAGAGCAAGCAATTTGATGTTTTGAGGACATGTTCAGGTTGTTAGGGGATGTTAGCATACATGCTTGCCTAAGGAGATGGAACACGTTGCCATACAACTTAGGGATAAGAGAGTACCACTCTCCTCAAAGATTGACAGAAGCACTAAATAGGACACCCATGTACAAGCAATTTATGCAAAGGATGAAAGTCAATTGGAGTGGCCTGAAACTTAGTCCACCACTACTCTTAGGAATGCTAGAAGGAAGGAAGGAAGAAGAAGAAAAGAGGAAGTGGGAGGAGGTAGAAAGGAAAGTAGGCTTCTATGAACAAGAAGAGGAAACTACAGCAAAGGCATGGGATGTCAGGGAGGCTACTAGAGCTATTAAGGATATCGATATTGATTGAGTTTCTTAGAGGATGAGAAACACTTTCAGTAGGGGGGTGATGATGAGCCTCATCTCTGGGTAATTATATGGGCCTTAATTCACCTCCTAGCTTAGTCAAACCAACTTTTCTCCCAAAGTATTGCATTTTTTTATTATATTTTTTTTATGAGATGAGTTAGAGTTGGATATTATGCCTAGTGGACTAATATGCAGTGAATGCAAGATTGAAGGAGAAAATAAAGGAATTTTTACAAATACTAAGGTTAAAACTCGAATGGGACAAGTGAGAGGGATTGTAGGAGGTAAATCCTCCTCACTACTTATACCCCATTCAAATATTCCTACATCCATCACACCAACTCGGAGCGCAAGCAACTAAGCCATGAGGATTAGAAGGTAGTCGACCAAGTGAGAGACAAAGAGATAGTTTATCTCAAGTTCGGGAGCGGAGCCTCCCTAATTTTAAGGAAGTTGTTGAGGACTTCAGTTGTATAAGTAGAGAGTCCTAGAGCCTCATTAAGATTTGAATTTTCTTTTTAAAACCCTAAGCTATTTTCTTGCTTCAGACTTGTGAAAGTTTTATTGATGTAATTTTATGTTTTGGTAATAAGAATGAGTTTTGGTTTGAGTCATCACTGGGTTAACTTAGAGGGCTAAAGCTCTTGGGTTAGGGACCAACCCTAGCAGCCAAGGCTCCTCTTTCCTATATCTGTATGTTTAGATTAGTCTCATAGCTTCAATGTTAATTTGCTTTTAGATGTGTTTTCATTGCATGTAGTGTAGATTTGATTGGTTGTTTATTAGTTTGCTTCCATTTGTGCCTTACTTCAGTAGCAGATTAGCAGGGATAAAAGGAGTACTAGAAGGTTTTTAGTAGGTGACTTGACCTCATTTCCTCCCTTTGGGATCATGATTTGAGGAAGGGAGCCTTATGGAGCCCCAACAACACAAATTTATATTTCTTACATAAGCTTTAGAGGTTATTGTATTTAAGTTAGCATTTTATCAGTTTTGCAAAGTAGGATTTCATTTCCATCCCTTCTATCTTCACTCTTGCAGTAGATCTCGCCCATGCTTCCATTCCCTTCAACAACTTTCCTCATCCATAATGTAGGCAGTTAGTTCATTAATTATGCTTTTCTAGCTTATGAGAATGCTTCTTGTTCACATAGTTTTGGGGGAATTATACATGTTTTATGTAGGGCAGGTGCTTCAGGAGGAGACAAAGACTTCATAGCCAGAAACCACCTTCCATTCCATCCACCATAGTCATTCCTTGTTTTCACCATCACCTTCACTAGTTTTCATCATTTTTCATAGAAATTCTTCCAAGCATAGTGAGCAAATCCAACCATCCTCTATCATTGCTGTCAATTTCTGAGTGATCCTAGACCTTTCGTCACTTCATTCCACCCATATACCACCTTCCCTAATACTTCCATCACCTCCAACACCATCCATTTCTCTCTCAGCTATATCATGTAGGTTTATAGGGAATCCTGTAGGTTTATAGTACATCTTGTACGTTTAAAGGGAATCCTGTAGGTTTCTAGTACTTCGTGTAGGTTTTCATGAAATGGCTTGTTTTGAGGCTGAATTGAGGGAAAACCTCTAGGAAGTCACCAAAATCCTCCCAAGGGTCTCCCACACCATCCAACCATCTCATAACCCTTCCAGACATCCTCCAACATCCTTAATTCACCTCCCACATTACCAAAAGGAATTAGTTTGCATACTTGATTTTGCATGAAAAGAGAAAAATAGATATATTTCAGTCCCTTTACTTGCACATTAGTGATGTTTGATGCTTCTTACTTCCATGCTTAGATAGTAGCATTTGGTTCATGATAATTTAGCATTATTGCAAAGCATAGTTTCTTGGTAGCAAATTAGGTAATGATGTGATTTAGAATTGAATTTCAGTCTTTTACATTATTTTATTAGAGTAGCTCTCCTTTAGAGAAAATTTCCATTTCATCCATCAAGAAACCAAGCTTCTTCTGACTCCATAGAAGTCTGGCTTGAAAATGCTAGTGCTCTCTCGCCAACTGAACTGTGACAAAAGGCAGAACCATCACTGTTACTTGTGTATATAGCACTGTCACCTCCAAGTTTGTACAAACCTTGACTTCATAAAGTAACGTTGGTAGCCCAGGAGTTGCAGCATTCTTGCTATAATACTGGCACTCATCACACATCAACCATATCTTTGCTAAAATGATAGGGAGCACTTTCATTTTCTCTATGACACATCATTCTAGCTTGGTGATGTTGTGAAAGAACTTGTAGAAGTAGAGTATTAGGTGTATCATTTATTTCCATAAAATAATGACAATTCATTCTTCTAGATTCATTAAATGAGATAAAAATTTTCTTTCAAGAAAGAAAATAAACATTGTAACAATGAAATATCTACAAGATAAGTTATAATTATTAATCAAACAAAACAAGTTACATTTTCATCATTGTTTCATCGTCCATGTGCAAGTTGAGGAACTAATATTTCTCATTTTGATTGCCAATTTATTTCTAGACCACTATTCACTTTAGAAATATTCTTCCAAAACACATTGAAAAATAGATGCGTAAAAGAATATAAATTTAATATTTAGAAGCACAAAATCTTTCAAAATAAATCTACATTAAGCACCTATGTTGCACCAAGAGGAAAAGTGTTCTCACATTCTTTGGCTTCAACAATTTTCTCTCTAGAGCTATGTTGACAAATAGTGGTTCCAACATTTCCAAAAAACCAACCCAAATTATCAACCATTCTAGAAAGCATATTACTATCACAAAAAAACCATACACCACAAGTTTTTTAATGGAATTAGATTCCTTATCTTCCATTATAGCATGACTTCCACCATTTTCCTGCCCCCCAAGGTACCAATTCTATCAAGTTTCCCTATTTAAACACGGTGTTAAAAAACATACAACATTTGAGAAAATATATGGAATAGCAAAATTTGCAAACATTAAAGAACAAAGCAAATAAACATGCCAACAAAATATTCTCCTACCTAAAGACGGAAGGTTCTAAACTTATGTTTAGTCAAGTCATATATTTTGTCATTTCGTGAAGTTTGACAAGTTGGTCGTTGACCCTCACATTCAAGAACAAATAAATGTTGCATTGCTTCTGAAACTATTTTCCAATTACTAATCCTTTCGACATTATTCTGAAAAAACAATATGGCGAAAAAATACAATAGTAAAAGATTCATATGAAGAAGAAGAAAAAAGAATAGTAAAGAGAAAAACTTAAAGTTCCTATGTTGTTGTAATAAACAAATTACTTATAGATTTAGCCTGGGTAACTATATTAACAATATAGTTGTTACTAGGAAAGCGATGACCCTATTCACCAACATAGTCTCCCAAATTTTCAACCATTTCATGGAATTGTTCATTGCTATTGTTGTCATCAACTCCCAAAATTACATTTCTTTCATTGTTTTTCACATAAAATACCATTGTCATTCATATGAAGATTCCAATTTCAAACACAATGTTCTCAAAGAATACGAAAGTTTGAAAGTTTGAAAAAATGTTAGTTCTTTCACATCATAGACATCCAAGAAAATAACCATCAAAACAAAATCTTCATTGCACTAAACCACTCCTCTTTTCATACTTATTATTGGCAACTCCTCCTTCTTCTTGATTTTCTAAATCTCTTTTCTTTCATTGGTACGCATCTCTTCTTTGTGCCTTGATGAATTCCTTATTATGTTGATACCACTACTATTGGTATTCATTTTATCATTGTCATGTAGCAGTAAAGTGAGGCCTTTTCACACCACTCTCGATCATTAGTTCACTCAACATTTCTATGATAAATTTAAAGTTTGTTCAAAAGTCATTTTGTAATTGCCTTGGATGCTAATACCTACTCTTCAACCTTCAAAAAACTAAATACTAACAAATATGGCTTCAAATTTCCAGAATATTTGCACACAATAAATATTTCAAAATTTATCTTTTTGACCACAAAATTTGAACACATGGAACAATGGTACCCTCAGAGATATTCGCAGAGGTCACAAAACAAATTTTATATCAACATGCATGAAAACCAAACACTTGCAGGATTTTAGCTGATACAATATAACTCCAAGATGTGAATTACAATGATCTTACGAAGATGTTTAAAAATATTAAACATACATAGGGTCTTCAACAATATAAAGAAAACCATTTTCAAGCCTCAAAGGCTAATTCAATACATCCACACGTAGTGGAGCTATGTCAAACATAGATTCTGCATTTGGAATAAGTAAAAAACATTTCCATTTTCAATCACATCATTAAAACCTTGAACTATTTGTAGATAGAAGCATGACGCTTCAGGCATGGATATTTAATCAATAATTATTATTTTTCACAATCCGGTCACTAAATCATACACCTTTAACTACACTTCGGACCAACCCAACATAAGGATTTTTTCTTCAATTATGCACAATGATGCATAAGCTGAAGATTTATCATCTATTTCCATAGAGACAGATTCAAGCAATGAACATCTGTACCCCCCATCATCTTCAAAATATTCTAGACTTTTCTCTTTCGAGATTCGACCAAATTTAAAAAAAATTATCTCTTCAAGTGACCAAATGAAGGTCAAACAATTACTAACAACAGAAACAAGTTGATTTTTGTACAAACCTAATGACATATATTGTATTTCAACAATAAGAACAAATGACTAACCCCAATTCTTTCTATTTAAATCTAGCCAGTAGATAGTGTAATCATAAGTAGGGTAATCTTCATAATCTCTCTCTAGATATACCCAATAAAAGATTTCTTGAAAGAAGACAACCTCGTTTTATGATGTGTCACCACCATATGGAATATTTGTCCTATTCCAAGTGTTGTCAACACTATTGCAAATGAGAAAATGTGAATCCATGTTTTTAGAAACATATTTGAAGAATAACCATTCATATTTTTGTGGACGCATTTTTGCAATAAAGGGAAGAATCCTCACCCCCAAAGACTAAGAATTCCAACATTTCTAAACATCTTCATAAAAAGGTTGACAATAAAATAAGTTTTTGTATGCAAATAACTTCCAAGTGTGTTGAACAAAATCATTGATACCATTGTACATTCAATTCTATATGCATAATGAATAAAAGGAAAAATCATGGTATAAAAGAAACCTCTATTGTTAAGTTATGATGCTATGAAGAAATCATACAAAAAATAGTGGGGAAAGAAATAAATCCTAACTCGTCCTCACGACATCCATCACAACTCGCAAGGAAAAGCTGGTTTTCCAAAACAATACACCATTTTCTACGAACCAACTTAAATTTCATCAACATCAATAAAGGAAGCCAATGAAACACAAGCTTAATAATTGTAAGGGTAGAGATTTCTAAATAGAAAGATCCATACCAAAAGAATTAACGTTTTCTAGGAACAAGAGAAAACTTCCCTTGTCTACTGCAAAGAAAAACAAAAAAAGTTATCAATCACAATAGCCACAACATTTATTCATTATTTTAACGTCAAAATCGATTAGGAAAATAATATATTTTCTTCATTATTTGGTTGCTATAGACTTCAATATTAGAGCAAATAAATTAAATAGTGCAACTTAAAACTTTATACTTCAAAAAACACATTTTAGTAAAAATTTCAAATTCGTCCAATAAAACTCAAATTTAAAATTCATAAAGCTTTAAATTGAAAATTGATAAAATTTTAAATTATTATAACAATTAAGCTCTAAATTATTCATATATTCAACAAACAATATAAGAAATTTAAATTTCACAAATTATAAAAATACTTATAAAACATTCATTCAAATATTTAAATTTTTTATAAGAAAATTGTACAAAATCAACTTAATAAAATAGTAAGAAAGGGAATAAGAAACACTATTCTCTTTGATATTATTTTTGTTTCTTTTATTATAATATACATCTTCAACAATTATTTTGTTTCAAAATTGTGTCTCAATCCCTTAACTGGCTTTAAATATTTATTTTATAAATTAAAAAAAAAATGCATACTTACTATTACTTCATATCTAGAGGCCTCTAAACTCATAGTCTCATGGATAATATGACTCACACAATACATCAATTCTTCGCATGCACTTAAAACTACTTTACATCAGTGATGCAACTGGACTTACTAATTATGATTATCCTCAATAACCATCACAATCAATATTTTATTATTAATCCCATATTCAATAAAAAATAAGCAATTATATTTATACTTTCAACACACAATATAAAATATAAAAATCAAAATTTATCAAAAACATCACCTACTTAAACCAAAATTGAAAAGAAATATAACTAAACACCATATTTAAAAAAAAAAAAAATTGATATTAATATCATTAAATACTAATTTTTAAAAACAAAATTCACATGTAATTAATTTTTGAATACGGTTCCAATTCCAATTCAAATATAATTTAATATATTTTAATTAATAAAATATTTTAAGTTCACTTTTACATCATTAACGCTTAATAATGCATTTAAAATATACCTTCTAATATTCAAATGTAATTTTAATTTTTAAATGAATAAATGTATTTTTGTGAATAAAGTTCCTTCTCATACTAAAAAAACATGAAACAAATTTTCTCTCATAAATAAGAGTGGTTAATATTATATGGGAAACATAGATCCAAATTTTTACTATACACTCGTTAATGAGGAAAACCTTATACCTTTAGAGTGTAAGGGTTGTGAACCACATATTTAAAAAAGAAAAACCTCAATTATTATAATTGGATGCTTGGTTTTCTTAGATCATTTTGTTTGTTTAAAAAAAATAAATTAATATTAATAATATGCATCCATACCCAAAATGTAAATTCAAAAAACAAAAAAATAATTATCTTCAAACCATAGGCAATGAATTTATAAGCAACACATAATTATCCCATTAGGATGGAATTAACATTATTTCAATAGACACTATAAAACACCGCCATTGAATTCAGGATTAAAAAGCATGGTTTAAATCATAGTTTCAAAATAACATTCGAATTATTCGTTTGATATTTTTGCATAGCAACATTACCGAAGGTTTTCAATGAGGTTTGGTTCATCCCCCTAGGCACACACAGTAGAGGCATATGGTGTATAGTTGTCTTTTACTTTGCACGCCATGTTCTACCCAAAATCTTCTCAATTCTTTCCTCCATGCCATTGATCAATAGAGGTGACAATTTGACGACCGATAGGGATCCATGATGATCGAGGTAACCAGTGAGCCCAACCCTCCCAGTTGTCAGTCATTTTCTCCCTATCCAAACTTGGAAGCACCACTCTGCAACAGCACCTCACCAGCGAAAGGGTTTTCTAATGGTTCCGAGGTAATTTCTCTCATTACCCTCTCGCTGTTAGATTAATGATCATGGCTGACATAGTCAAACCACTAGTAAGTTCTCATGCTTGTGATTTTTAGGTGGCTAGTCTTCATATCTTGGGTTTCCTCGAATTCGGTTGGAGAATGCTCCTCCCAAGCCCGAAACAGGTAAGGTATTGACTTGAGCAATGGTTTTGCCACAATGGTGTTCTTTCCTTTCCATGGTTGATGTTTGAGGTTTCTGTCCATTCACAAACTTTCGCTCCATGCCAGATTCTATTTTTTTCATACGTAAAATGTCCATCTTACTGATTGTATGTACCTTAGTTTTGTGTAATGGTAGTGTCACTCTCACTGGAAAGGTTTCTAAGCGGCTTGTTTGATGTACATGCTATACCCTAATTCTCCATTTTCTTCTACCTTGAAAGAAGGATTTGATTTAATGGATGAGCGATGACAATTAACCCTCATCTCTGTTGCCTTACTCCCATGTTATTTAAATATGGAACCCAACAGAGTTTAAGCTGTTGTTTAAGAATCAATCCTTTGAATTTATGAACGATCTCTATTTAGTTTTCGGCAACTCCTGTTCGAACTGAAAGGGTTTTCATCTCTGTCATTTTATTTTCGTGACTGCTACGAGCTAAGTTGTAACTTAGAAGGTGCCAGGAGCCTTATCGCTCAATTTTTCTGTAATTTCACTATCTATAATAATTTTGCAATTGTTTGGAGATATTTTATGTAATTAGAGTGTTTTTCTAGTACTGATTTTTATGATATGGTTGATTTATAATGCACAAATATAAATTTTATATTTATATATAATAGTCTAGTTGAGTTTTGTTGCATCTATAATGTGCATAATGTTTTTGGCTTTACCATTTGGATATCTATATTTTAATTCGGTGAATGAGTTTCATTTTGCTTCGTGAATGATTTATGAGAACTTAAAGGAATTTGTTGCATCTACTAGGGTTTTTATTTTGAGTTGCCGCTACCCGAGGAAGGTATTGTGTGGTTACCTATTGTGTCCCTTGGTCAAACTGTTCTTATGCTCACCCCGAGAAGGGTGCGGTTAATTTGTATAGATTTTAAGGGTTTCAACCCGAACCCTACTTGTATTTCTATCTATTTGAATCTTATAAATCATTTTTCCTCCGAGTAATTGATGGTTTCTTATAATGCATTTTCTCTCTAGTGTATTTTTCTATTTTCAAATCTTGTTTATATATTTCAGCTAGTTCTAGGAGAATTTGTGGAATGAGTTTGGTAGATTACACTAACATTACAATCCTGGCCAGCAAAGCGGTGAAAACATAATCTCGGCTATGTATAATTCTCAGTGGGAAAAGATGCTCTATACAACACCACCTAATTTCTGCATTCCCCACTTACAATTCCATATAATCATGATTTTCACTTTAATGTTGAATTACGATTGACCATTTTATTCCGGTAGCAAGGGTTTCTAAGAAGAACACGGTCTCCTCACCCCAAGAAGGGTGCAAGTCATTTTATGAATTTTAGCGATTTCAACCCCTAACCCTCTATGAATTTGCATATATTCGACTGTTATAAACCAGTTTTCCTCTCCGCAATTGATGGTTTAACAATGATTGCACTTTCATTTTCTTATAATACATACAAAATTGAACTAATTAACATTCTTATGTATTAATTTTATACAGTCATACTTTATTTAGATGATGTGCAAGATGATGTGCAATTTCTTGAGCTCTAAGAGTGTTTTAGTTAGTTTGGATATGTAAGATTGACTGGTATGATGTGCAATTTCTTGAGCTCTAAGAGTGTTTTAGTTGGTTTGGATATGTAAGATTGACTGGTAAGTATCACAAAAATCCAATACATAAAGTGAAAGTTGATCATGAAGATTCTAAAGCTATTTAGTTATTTGATATGGATAATACTTATATTATTCTTTATTTCGTCAATTTATCATTTATCATTTTAATAAAGTAGTCCTAAAGTAGTCCTGAGCTAATAATTTCTGTTATTAGGAATATATTCTTATTTTCCATCCCATATCAATTAAGTTAGCATGAAGATCAATGAAGATTAAATCCCTTCCTTTTGACACATGTCACTAGGGATCTCAAACTTGGAAATCACTAGTTAATCAAGGTTGGCACTGAAATTTGTAAAATCCATCTCAACACTCCACATGTCGCTACTGATATCCAACTTTCCAATCTAATCAACAATTTTGGTTGTAAACCTATCATCGATGGTGTAGAAGCAAAGAGGGCCATTCAGGTAACTGATAAACCTCCTATAGGGCTACAAAGGTGTCATTCTACCTTTGCCACTTTGACAGAAATGAGCTTTGCAACTTCATTGATCAACTGGGATTCTATGTCTCACGTAGGCATCATTTTTTTCTCACTATACTCCTTATTCAATTTGTTGCTTGTGTCAGTGATAAATCATTAGTTAAGGTCAATTATCCTAGGCTTCCCTCAACTCTGACTAGGTACAAAACCCATGCCCGACACCCTTCATCTTATTTAATCAATTCATGGTTTGTAAGGTTATCATCTTGTGTGCTTTGGTGACAAAATTTGGATGAGGTTTCTTCTTCATGACCTAGGTATGTTTATTAGTATGTTGATGAGGATTTTCTTCTATTGTAGTTTATCTACAATAAGATTTAAACTCTGTTACTTATATTTCCTTATCTCTTGTTCGTAGGTTAGTCCCATTCTCATGGTATATGGACACTAGGTCTCTCGTTATGAATTGATTTTTTCCTTTTCTTTCTAGGTTACCAGCCCAAACCTTCCTGGCTAGAATGTTGGATCAACAATGCCACATAGACAAAATTTCAAGTCCTATGGGTTCAGCACTTGCTAGAATTAAGGGTTACATTACCTATATGGAATTCAGAGTCCCATATAATCATTATTTTTAGTTTAATGTTGAATTAGGCTTGAGAGATTGAGTCATTGTTTTTAGTTTAATCGTTTTTAGTGTGGTCTGGTGAGGAAATTTTGATGTGGTTTCTTCTTCATCACCCAGGTATATTTATGAGTAATTCATTCAATGTTTTCTTCTATTCTAGCTTATATACATTTCGGTTTCAATTCTTTTACTTATATCTTCTTATGTATCGTTGACAGGTTAGACCCATGTTCATGATGTATGGACACAAACTCTTTGGTTACCAGCTGATTGTTCCCTTTGTTTTCTAGGTTATTAATGTATCCCTTCCTAGCTAGCATTTCAGCTCAACAATGGTGCCTCAACTAAATTTCGAGTTCTATCAGTTCAGAAGTTTCTAGAATTAAGGGTTTCTTATTGGTACCTTCTGATTAAAGTATGTTAGATTTTACATATAGGATTATGGACATGGCACGATTTTTGTTACTTCTTTGTTTTATAATACATTGAATTCATGATGTGGCCATGTTTTTATTGGTCTGCAATTTCCGTAATAATTATTTAGATGACCTGCATCTTATCTTAAAGGGTTGATAAACTATATGTGATGCTGGAATCTAATTCTTTAAAACATATATTCTTGTTTGTGAAGTTACATTTACTCTAGTGTATTTTTATTTGTTTGTGCCAACTCTACATCAGTTTCTAGAGTAAGTGTAGAAAACAAAATACTTATTAATTACTTTGGGTCCATATTCCATTGTTCACAA
>APFE030180507.1:0-11081 GCA_000404065.3 Pinus taeda | reverse complement strand
CCATGATATTGTAACAAAGCCTATATAAAAGGGAATAATATCCATGGTTATGTGAGGATGAATATCCATATTTAAAACCTTTTTAGATCGTAACTTTATCGTAAAATGGATCTAAAGATATAGGTACTATTATAGGTTATATTTTTAATTTGAAATTTATGTATGATTTTATTTTATTTAAAAAAAAATTATTTCGTAATTTCATTAAAAAATTAAAATTACATAATATAACAAATTGGCTTTATTATTTAACCTTTTATTATTATGAACTAACATTTAAATGTTACAATAATTTAAGGATTCTACAACATTTTTTTTATTTCGAGCTCTTTATTACTTTTAACCTTTTTATTATTTTTTACTTGAGTTTACATGTAAATGTTTGCAAACGTTTCCACCAAAATGAGCACAATAATTTAAATTAATGTTATAATTTAGTTAAATTTTATGGTTTTATTTTTTACTTATTTATTTTGAGAATGTGAGATCTATTATAGAGTTATTGTTTTCATGTTTATCATTTACTAATTCCTATGCCTATTTACCAACAACCTTGATATCGAAATAGATTAGTTAACATAGATATTCAAATAATTTATTTAAGTCATGTATTGCAAAAATTTAAAAGAAAATGATACATTTTCTAAATTCTCAAAAGTGAATATAAGATCATGAAAGTCTTTTTTTTTTTAATTAGGGTTATTCTTTTTTAAATTTAATACAAAATTATATTATTCATTAGACGTCTAAATATTCTTACCAATACTGCTATACTGAATTCTAAATAAAAATAACAAGATACAATGAATATGAAAGTATTAATTTCCCTAATACTTTTAATTAAACAACCATTAATAATATTGATTTTTAATTTTATATAATTAATATTTTACTTTTATTTAAAAATAGGCTAATAAAACATGTGCCAACTAAAAGTAAAACACCAAATAAATTACAAATATCTTTTAAACTATGATATAAAATCCATCTTTCGGTGTAATTATAATGAAGAATATGTAAACTATAAATTCTAAAAAAACATAATAGCAACAATGCTAATAAGTTTCCGTAAATCTAAGAAAATAAATCACCATTTCTATCAATTTCATATGAATACACGGCCGTTTTTCAATATACCATCACCACACATGGTAAATTAGTGAACTAACTATAGAGAAACGAAAGTATAAAAATCAAATATTATCTGCGAGAGAAACGACCTGTAAAAACAAAAATAATTTCTCAACAGCACTCACAGAATAATACTGAAGTGTATCTGTATTTTATTTTGTTTAATATATTTTTTTATTTAAGATTTGTTGTAGTAAAAAAAATTAGTTGCTGAAACTATTAAAGCTTGTATCGTATTTTAATGATAATTATATTTAATTTAAGGATTTTAGGTGATTGAATTAATTTAATGTACAAAAATACTAATTATTAAATTTAAATATTTAATTTAACTAGAATTTATATGATTAAAATATTGAACTTCTTTTAAGTTGTGTCGCTGGGAGAAATAAGCAAGCAAATAAACTCTGGGTAATAGCTTTAAAGCTGTGAATACTTCTTTGAGAGGTAAAAGTGACATTAAAAAAAACATTTTAAAGGGAAAGAATATATAAATAGAGGTAGGAAGAGCAATAAGCAACTAATCTAGAAAACGGGAGAATATCTTATGAATGTAGGTAGAGTGATGCAGGAGCATCCAGCTCTGAGGAGACAGAATGAGGCTGGCAGTCTCAGGGAGAAACAGGACACACAGTCATTACGTATAACTGGACAGGTGTCAAAGCCTTGTCGGTTATTTTATTTCATTTACTGGATTTATTTACTTTTTTTTAATATGCTGATAGGATTAGGTTAAATTAGTTCATGCACTGATTCTGTCTTATTTGGGAATTAGAAACAAAACCGTAACTGTTAGTTAAATTAATTTTCTTTAAAAGCATTGTATTAGTTTTAGACAGTTAGAGAAAAACAGTTGCCCAAATTTGTTGGGACAGTTCCACTGAGAAAGAACAGTTAGATTTCTGGAGGTTAAAAACAGGAGGACTATGATTGTAAAAGGTTCCTAGGCAGATAGGAAAAAAATTATTAACAGTCATTTCTGAAGACTTTAATTTCTGTATGAAAACATTGCTATATTTTTGTATGAAAACATCATCACTGTACGAATGAAATTTCAAGCATCAATTCACAGTCATTGCTAGATAAGATTTTATGCATCGATTTACAGTTATTATGCAAATAGTATTTCTTCCTCAAATTTACAGTTAACATATAGACTAAAGCTATAGACACAAGCATACTCTACTGTGTAACGAGAGCGTTGGAGAAAAAGGGCGGAAGGCAGCCACAGAGAGAGCAGGCGCTGTCTTGCATTACAAACCAAGTGCGGAACGTGTGTGAACGACGGGGTGGTGGAATATCCACAAAGAACATCAAGTGTTACGAATGCATCACAGTCAAAGCAAATAAGAGTGAAGTATGAGAAAACAAGTAATCTTCAGGTAACCCTGAAAAGCCTAACTACTTTATGTTTTACAAACTATCTGAAAGTAACCAGTAACTGTAGCATTTCAAACAAAATAGCATTATGGAAAGGTAACGATACTGTCAGAGTGTTCATAGCTCTTTCTTGAAACAAAATACCTATATTAAAACAGAGGTCTGAAATTACATTTAAATACAAGATACCCATATGAACATACAGTGTCAAGAAACCGTTCGAGTAAGGGATTACCCAGCAGAACCTTAGAAAAGGTCTATACTAAATAAGTTAACAGATTACAGTCGAGGGTTCAACAAGTGAACGCCCAATCAAAAGAACAACAGAAAGGCAAAAACCCACTTGCAGAGAAGAATTCGACCATATGGCAAAAATCCATGTTCATGGACAGAGCCGATAGCAGAACGACTAATAAGTTCATACAACAGATTCATAGAAACGACCAACGCACTGGACCCACGAAGGTTACACAGAACCGAGGAGGAAACCACATAAATTGATGCCCAAAGTAACAGGTCCAACATTGCACCAAGAAAAAAAACCAGAACCCTAAGGAGCAAGTTTATCGAACTGGAAGGTTTCTACTCGGATAAAACGTTGGAGGGTGCCAAGATTGGTGAGCGTGCGGACGGCATCGAACCCAGAGGCAACGGCATCAGGCCACCTGCAAAAAGGAAATGAAAACCTGTTAGAACCTTCGCAATCATAAACCAGAACCATAAAATTGACAACGAAAGGGGAAAAGCAAACCCTAAGCTTACCTGTGGAATTCGAAACAGAAGTTGCAAGACCGATAGAACCCACAACCTGGAAGATCCGGAGCAGATACGTTAGGGTCGGTTGAAAAAGGACTGAGAAAATATAACCAGAGAGATGGATTACCTGTGTAATGAAACGAAGAATGCAAGCCTGGTGAAAACCCTGTAATAGCGCAAGTTTCAATCAGTAAAAGGAGCAGAGGCGACATTTACCAGAAAAAAACCAAAACAATAAACCTGTGACAGAGGAATACAAACCCAGTGCGAGTATAACAGCTGCCATAACCCTTGAAACATCATTGCGAGGGTGTTAAAGCCCGAGGAGCAAGCATAATAACAGTGCAGGGTCCAGGTTGGCGGAGTAGCAGAGCTTCTGTGGAGCAGAGCCGAACCAAAAGTGTAAAGTGCAAATGACCACGATAGCGGGAGAAACGCTGACAAAAGGGTAAGTCGTATAGGAGTCACCTACAGGTGTGAAGGAGTTAACCGGTGGGTCCGGGAATAACCCTAATTTCATTTACCAAGGAGCGTACAGGTAAATTGAAGCCAATCATAAATTCACTAAGTACACAATCCTGTCAACCATCGAATATTGTGTTTTGGCGGGAGGCCATCACAAGTTTAAAAGAAATTGTTAAGAAATTGTTCCAATTGAGCAAGTACTTGCACTACCTTTTCTTAGATGTCTTCGAAATAGTACAGTTCCTCATGGAGCTATGGATATCCATACACTACCAGCATAGTTCCTTATTTCATACGACAGAGCTCGTCCCTTTTAATGAAAGACCAAAAGACCTCCATGAGGTCTTAGCGACACCTAACCTTCTTATCACTGGGTCTACTGTGTTCCCTAATATGAAGTAAGTGTTCGCCACAACACACTTTGAAGAGGGAGAGTTTGCCCTTGAAGTCGATCTCTGAGGCACCGCAGCCCTGCATTCCGTTCTAGCCGCAACATCATACATATTGCGGAAGTGAGGGGAGAAGGACCCTTCATTTCAGACCCATAGAATCATAAATAAGTTAATTCTCTTCAGCTTAGACCTATGAGCACCCTGAAGGTAGAGTTGTGCCCTCGGCTTGCATATTCCATGATAAGCTTAGACCTGCGAGCAACCTGAAGGCAGAGTTGTGGCCCTCGGCCTCCATATTCGATGATAATGACATTGATTGAACTCAGAGCACCACAATAAGCTTTGTTCCGGCTATCCTTAGTTCATAAGGAGATAAGTAGATTGGGTTGCTTACAGCGAAGGCGATAATGGCAATGCGACGGACAACTTACAACCAAGGCGATAATGGCAATGCCACATACAACTCGTTGGTTTTGCTGAAGCCGATACCTAGACATAGCAATCACAGAGTTAAAGCGGATTTGACATATTACACTATCCTTGCATGCAGCCAATAATTTATGTGCACAAGTGTTATGCTCTAGAAAAACATGCAGCCAATAAATTATGTACATAGGGGTTATGCTCTCGAAAAACATGATAATTTGAAGTTGCCACTACTATAGAGGTGATGGAACAACCTTTCCGCGGACACGGGTGGGGTATTTCTGGTAGACGAACCCTTTTACGTATATATAGCAACATAAACATTCAACTTCAATTTACGTACAATATGAACACGGATTACCATGTTTCACACCCATGGGAAAAAAATAATCAAATTATATTACTAAAAGATGAGATATTACATCTGGTAAGAGCACTAAACTAGCGCAAGAAAAAACGAAGGAAACTGCCACTTCAAACATGTACAAGCCGAACATAATCTTTGCCAGATGGGAGGCTGATCGTCTCATATCCCTGTGGGAACTTCTGTTTTGCCACCTCGTTTTTGACAGAGGCTGATATCATCACACGTTCACCCACTTTCCAATTTGCAGGGGTGGCAATAGGATGCTTAGCTGCCAATTGAAGAGAATCCAATACAAGTAGCACTTCATCAAAATTTCTTCCTGTTGTGCCCGGGTACAGGAAACTCAATTTCAACTGCTTCAAAACATGTCACCGTCATTGAAACATTAATACTCAAAACATGAATATGAATCTGCAATAGATAGATAATAGGTTAATTTTCACACACCCTTTTATCTGGACCAATAATATGAAGGGCTCTGGAAGGCAATGGAGTCCCCTTGGATCCAACATGTTCAGCTGCACGAGAATTTCCCTCTCTGGATCCCCCACTATGGGATACCTCACTTTTTTCCCATTCTGTCAAAATCACAAATGACCACCATATAGATACATCATTTTCAATTCCAGATCATCTTCGACAGGTCTTCATTTCATTACAAGAGCAATAGAACAAATACAGTATGAAAGCGTGCCAGCTGAGTTCGGGATCATCTTTGCTGAGTTGCTCAGGGAAGCGAAATCCCTTCAGCTGAACCTCCCATATGAGCTACCTTGCGTCCGATCACTGTGGAGGAAGCGGGAAGCAACTTTCGCTAGGTAAAACCTCAAGTTTTACACATTTATAACGTTCAAAACTATTGATTCAACAATTTGAAAACGATACTGATGTGATCCTGTACACTGTTTCAATGAACAGAGTTGCCATGCCAGCGTTGTTTTCGTTGGAAAGAATGCGAGATCACATGATGAATACTGACTGGAACGGAACTATGGCCGTTGGATCGTTCCTAAGCTCGCCGGCTACCACTACTATTGCTTTAGTGCTCACTGAAGATTCAAAATGTCTCGCAGATTCTAACAATGTTTTCAATAAGTTCGGCAATTACGGTACATTTATCATTTTGGTTCACGATTGCATACAATTCTCAAATCACAGTCTCTATTATTATCACGATACCTTTCCATTTAAAATAAACGTAAACTATTATTTTCATTCATATATCCTTCAAAAATCTAAGATCTAAGATTAATATGAACTTAAAGTTTATATTATTTTGAATCACAAATATGACTTATGCATTTTAAATTGCAGAGCCTCGTATATGTTCCATGGATATCTTTCAACGTCTTTGGATGGTGGATACCATTGAATCGATAGACATTTCAAACTGGTTCGGCTAATGTATATGCTTATGCTGGTGGGTATATTTAAACCACTGCTGTTGGTGCAGGATATGATTCTGGGTATAGAGCTGGTCATACTTATGCTATTGCTGGTGGTTATCCAACTGGCTCTTAAGCTGTTTAGTCGACCGTGTAAACTGTTATAGGTGGTGATTATTACTGATGCTTAGTCAACTGAATAATCTACTGAATCAACCGCTTAATCTACTGGTTCTGCTTGAATTGACGGGATCTGGATCAACTGGTTTTTATATAGGTGCATGGTTGCCACTAAAACATGGTCTTTGCAAGGGACCATTCGTGAACGGTTCAGTTGGCTGTCTTCTTATGGTTCTTTATATCTGGTTAGTCGACTAGGTTAGCGCTCAAGCCCCGCTTTCCGCTGATGGCAGGGACTAGCTGCCATGCAGCCCCCTTGTTTTTATTTGGAATCATTTGTATAATAATCTATATTTATATTTAATAGTTGGAAGTAATTTTAGAAAATAATAATGTTTTCTTTTAAATTTTTTTCATTTTATTATGATATTCAATAGTTATAGTTTATTGTTTTTATGGTTTTCATTATCTTCCTTTGTGAAATAATTTTTATGAATAATTTTTTATATTGATTTTAAAGTTAGTTACAGTGAAACATGTTTTTTGTGGTTTCATTATTTATTTTTAATAATATTTATTTAACATTTCAAATATTTGAAATTTTTTATTTTCTTTATTTTTATTAGTTTAAATTTTTCATTTCTTTACTTTTATTTATTTTATGCGAAATAGTTTACGTTTTGCATTGATAATTTTCTTTTATAAATATTTTGTGATTATTTACATTATGTGTTTGTGATTGAAAGTTTTAAACCAATTTAAGTTTTCATAATATATATTATTTAATATTATGTATTTTTTTTTAAATAGTTGTTGATTTTTATGTTTATGTGTGTGCTATTAATTTTTTTAAGCAATTTTAAGTTCTCATAATATATATTTATTTTATATTTATATATTTGAGTTTTTATTTATTTATTTATTGGTGTATTTATATTGGGGAGATGTATAGATTTAAATATTTGTAAACATAAAAATAGACTTAAATTCAATTTGTTATATTGTAATTTTGTTTTATAGAGAAATTTAGACGTTGCATAAATAATTATAATTTATGTTGGTCAATTTTGAATTAATAGTGATTGATACACAAATCATCCTGGTTGCATAAATAATTATAATTTATGTTGGTCAATTCTAAATTAATAGCTATTGATACACACATCATCCTAGTCTTGGGTGGATAAGTAAATTGTTTTGTAGGCAACATAAGTTTTGGTGGATAGTAAACCCTAGTATTGGTAAGTATATTTATTTACATCTTATTCCTATTCATTTTTTATGTAAATATGTTATACACACATCATCCTAGTCTTGGGTGGATAAGTAAATTGTTTTGCAGGCAACATAAGTTTTGGTGGATAGTAAACCCTGGTACTGGTAAGTATATTTATTTACATCTTATTCCTATTCATTTTTTATGTAAATATGTTATTAGTCCCCGAGAGACTCTATCAATTTATTTTCTTGTTGATTACTATTAGTTTAACATTGACCAATGCAACTTATACTGTTTAACTTTGAAATACAAATATTTATTTTTCAATATTATTGCAAAAAATTTGACCCTAATTTGAGAGTCTTATTATAGTATTTGCGCTATGTGGATAATTGCCTCATATTATTTTCTTGCCATAATTTTTGCGCTATGTGGATAATTGCCTCATATTATTTTTTTGCCATAATTTTTGAATGCATTTGCATGAATTTTATGTATTTGTAAAGTGAATTTTCATTGTTAAGCTTCATATGAAACCAACCAAAATTAAAATTAAAATTAAATATTTGAAAATAGCTTATACTCACGTAAATAACATATTTACCATTAGTTACTTTCCACCATAATTTAAGAAAGTATTTCCATAAAAAATGGATAGGAATACGATGTGCACAACATTATTTATGTGTTCTTTAACACTTTAATAACTAGTGGTTACTACCCACGAATGTTTATGCAACTCCTTGCCTCTTAATTGGCAATTAATTTTTCTATTTCATATATCAATTTGCAATTTTTATGAAAACATAATTTCCATTTAAGTGGGAGAGACTGCAACATTTAATTGAGTATAAGCTATTTTCAAGGATTTTATTTTTTTCAAGTGACAAAGACTAAGCTACCCGGCAACACTTGTTTAATTGAGTATAAGCTATTTTCAAGGATTTTATTTTTTGATAGTTTTCCTGCAAAGCTTAAGAATAAAAAATTAGTTCACAAATATTTAAAAATCATAAATCATGCATGAATATTGCAACCATATCATAAATTATGACATAAAATATGGAAGGCAATTATCCACATGACATTATAGTGTGCAAAGGATACAATAAGACCTTAACTTATGGTCAAATCAAATATTCGAAAATTAGTTTTTTTTAATAACCTTGAAAAATAAATATTTAATTTTCAAAGTTAATATTATAATTTGCATTGTCCAATGCTAAATTAATAGTGATCAACAAAAAAAAACTATTGTTAGAGTCCTGTCTTGGTAGGGCTTGATAATGATTCCATGACCATATTTAAATTTAATTAACTAGCCTAGATCCATCCTAACTTCAGATATACCAAGCGCTGAGAGGGATCAAATCTCTCTCCTGAGGGGCAAACCTCTATTAGAGTGAAAAGAAATTTGATCCCTCTCGATGCTTGGTAGATCTAGAGTTAATATGGATCTATGTTGGTTTAAGGATGATCTTTAAAGTGATTTTAAATTATCATAATGCATATTAGTTCTTTGGCGACATGACATGATTACTCATTTTCTATATTATTATTTTGGGTGAAAGCATGGATTTTCAGTACTATTTTATTTATTTTGTCGATAGAGTAAAATTCTACTTTTTTAGGGTTTTAAATTTTTGGTAGCCAAAAATTATATTTATATTTAATATTTCTACAGTAGAAAGATGGCTTGTATTTCACACAAATCTATAAGCATTAATTGCTTCTATATTGAGTGTAGTTTTAGTGATAGGTATTACAAATTTTCCTACCTTGCTTTCCCAACAATTCCTCATCCACTTATCCCAATCGCCCACCCTCCCTTGCTCGTTTACTCACCCTTCTTGCATGTGATGTGACCCCACCCAACACCTTATCATCGCCTCCCCCCAACCCCATCATTCATCCCCTCCCCCCAACCCCATCATTCATCACCCATCCACCCCATCTTTTTCCATCTCCCCCTCCCTTGCCTTTCCTCTCACCCCTCCCTTCCCCCACATTTATCCATTAAAGAATCGACCCCTTATTCCCCACACAAAGTTTCCCCTCCCCACCTACTTTCCACACCCTATACCCTACATAATCCCCCACATCTCCCCCCAAAATACCTCATTTTCCACCCCTCCCCCACATGCCTCATCCTCCACCCATTAATAAAGTGGATTTCCTCACCTTGCCCCCACTAGCCTCTTCCTCCATCCATTAAAGGAGTGGCTTCATTAGAGAAATTTTGAGGTTTAAAATGGGTCTCCCAAAGAATATTATAAAATAATAGTGGAAATAATAATATAAGATTAGATTACATCATCAAATTTTAGAGGGAAAAAAGGAAAAAAAAACTATTTTTTTCAAGTCGTATTTTCAACTTATCTCCCTGCGTTTTTACTTAAATTTCGAGTGGGAACACTTGTTGGATGTGAAATTCAATTCTTCATGTAATGAACACCCATGTTGAATACTTTCAAAGGACTCAAATACACTAAAAATGAGAAATACATGAAAAATGTGATTGTAATCATGTTTTGTCATGTATTTCTCATTTTTTTGTGTAGTAGGGTCCATCAAAAATAAGAAAAATAGGTACTTGTTGGATGATGAATGAAATTTCGCATCCAAGAAGTGATTTTGCTTGAAATTTGAGTAAAAATGTACGAAGATAATTTGAAAATACGAGATGAAAAAGTAATTATTTTTTTTTTTTTTTTTTTTTTTTTTTACTTTTACTCCAAAAATGGTGAATCGTCCCCTATGGTTGACATCATCATCTTGAATCCTATTGGTTCTTATAAAGTTGATTTTGGTTGTAAATTTCTGTTTTGAGGCTCATTTTTTACCTCAAAATTTCTTTGATGTTCCCCACCCCTCCCTTCATGCATGTTCATTAAGGGAGTGGCCTGTTCCACCATTCCCCATATCCCCCTTCTTGTTTCCCCAACACATATCCATCAAATGAGTGACAAGTGTCAGTTTTTTAATTGGCGAGTATGGGGGAGGGAGGGGTATTGATTAGCAAGGGCAGGGGGAAATTTTGAGAAATGCCCCCTCCCCAGATCCTATTTTTCCTTTAATGGGTAGGGATGGGGGGAGAAGCAACTAAATGGGTTGAGGGGAGGTAGGGGGTAATTTTGGAAATTCCGTTCCCCTCCCCCACTTCTAAATCCCCCATTCCCCACTTTCCTCTCTCACCACCCATTAAAGGAGAAACTTGCACTGCCCCTCTCTCCATGTCTGTTCATTAAAAGGTTTTCCACTCTAACCCTTCTCATCTCCCCATTTCCTCCTTCCCCACTCGCCCCTCCTTCTCTACACACTTTCCCATTAAATGAGTGATACGTCACTTCTTTAGTGGGAAGACAGGGGGGAGGGAGAAACTTGAGAATCCCCCCTCCCCCAAATCTTGTTGTTCCTTTAATGGATAGGGATGGTGGGGG